>PVJI01008020.1:0-74066 GCA_004026765.1 Micronycteris hirsuta
AATGTAATTATGATGTGTCTTGGTGTGTTCCTCTTTGGGTCCAACTTCTTTGGGACTCTCTGAGCTTCCTGGACTTCCCGAAAGTCTATTTCCTTCACCAGCTTGGGGAAGTTCTCCATCATTATGTGTTCAAATAAGTTTTCAGTCCCTTGGTATTCTTCTTCTCCTTCTGGCAGCCCTATGATCCGTATGTTGGGACATTTACAGATGTCCTGGAGGTTTCTGAGCCCCTCCTCCATTTTTTGAATTCTTGTTTCTTCATTCTTTTCTGGTTGGATGTTTTTTTCTTTCTTCTGGTCCACTCTGTTGATTTGAGTCCCAGTTTCTTTCTTATCCCTATTGGTTCCCTGAAGATCTCTTCTCATTTGTTCAAGCAATTGCGATAAATTTTCATCGAATTCTGTGAGCATCCTGATTACCAGTGTTTTAAACTTTGCATCTGATAGGTTGTCTGACTCTTGGTCGGTTAGTTCTGGAGCTTTGATCTGTTCCTTTCTTTGGGCCATTTTTTCCCCCCTCGGTGCTCCTGTTACTGTAAGTGGGGCGGAGCCTTGGGGTTCACCAGCTTGTAGCAGAGTCGCGGTGCACTCTCCCTCTGCCCTGTTCTTCCCGCTCACCAGACTGGATGGATGTATCTTCTTTAATTCCTTGGTTGTCAGACTTCCTCTCAGTTTGATTTTCTGTCAGATCTGGCTGTTTTTGTTTAGGTAAATTGCTGTGTTTTTTTTTCCTTTTTTGGCTGTGCGAGGATGCACGGCATGTTCACCTATGCCACCATCTTGCCGGAAGTCTTATATGTGTCTTCATCATTTTAATCAACACTTTGTTGGATCTATCAATCCCAGTATCTTTGTTCAATTTACAATGTCTGGTGAAAGAAGTCAATGCATGCTTTCCACAGCCTTTCTGTAAAACATACTATAAGCCAGCATTTAGTTAGCAGGTATTGAACTGGTAAGGTAATCACTGGCAATTTTAGCCTATCCAGAAAATAATTTTAAATATTTAAATGTTAAATAATTTTCTTAGAAATTTTAGTCAGTATATTCTTTATGTTTTCTTCCTTGAAACTACATTCGATAGTCCCTTGGACTTGCACTAAACTTCAACTCGTAGTATTTTTTCTTCACAAGATTCAGTGAATCTAGCATTGCCTATGTTAGTCATATCTTCCTAGGAGAGACTATGTACGTGTATTTCGGTCATGAGGAGAGGAGTCATCAGAACTTGCTGTGGAATGTTAGTGTTTCTACTATTCAAACTCAATTTGTTATTGATAAGTAGATGATATTTAAAGATATAAGACAGTGGGACTGCCAAAAGCAACAATGTAGTTAGGAAAGATGAACAAGGACTGAGACCCAGGGCCCCCCAGTGAAATGTTGGATATCCCAGTAGTGTGTGTGTAGTTTATAAACAGGGATTAAATGTACTTTCAGGAGGATATGTTGTTCAGTGAAATACTTTGGAGATGCCTGCTTTCACTCAGTTGAATGTGGTAACAGAAATTAACTGTGCAAAGGTAGAAGGGCTATGATAGAAGAGTGAGTGAGTCATCATTACATTTTTATATCTTTTATTTTGGACTAATTTAAAATTCACAGAAAGTTTCTAAGAATACTACAGATAAAACCTATATACATTCTACCCTGATTTACTAATTCTATCTATCAATCTAGGTATATGCATATCATTTTTTATGAGTCATGTGAGTTAGTTGGAGTTAATGTACACAATGTATACTTCCTAAGAGCAAGGACATTTTTGTTCATAGCTTCAGTATAATTCTCAAAATTATGAAATTTAACATTGATACAATATTATGATCTACTCCACAGTCTGTACTCAAATTTCTTAATTTCCTCACTAGTGCATTTTAGAGCTACTAATTCTCCACTACAGGATGCAATCAATAGTCACACATTGCATCTGGTGTCATTTTTCTATATTCTCGTTAACCTGGAACAGTTCCTCAACCTTTTTTTTATCTTTATTGATCTTGAAATTTTTAGAGGGTACAAGCATATTACTTTATAGACTGTCTCAGTTTGGAGTTGCCTAATATTTTCTTATGATTAGATTCAGGTTGTGCATTTTTAGCAGAAAAGCCAGAGAAAGTGATATTGTGTCCGTCTCAATGCATCATATTGACGCACATGGTGTCAGACTGCCTTTTATTTTTTCATTTTTAATGTTTTATTGTTTATGCCATTACAGATGTCTCATTTTCCCCCTTCGCCTCCCTCCGCCCAGCCCTGTCCCCCACTTCCATAGTCAGTCCCCACACTGTTGTCATGTCCTTGGGTGTTTCATGTATGTTCTCTGACTAATCTCATCTGTATTGATGAAGTAAACTTTGATTCATTTTCTTATCACACTCTCACCCAGTAGTTTTATTACCTATTGATTATTTTCTAACTCTTTCCATTCTTTCTATATTTATTGGTTGACACTCTATTGTAAGAAAGAGCTTTCTCATCACACAAATTTACTTATATAGATTAATACAGTATAAACTCATGATTTTTTTATTTTATTCAATTAAAAATATTTAATTTATTCAATTAGTTCAATCCAATTATTTTATCATGTACTTCATTTTTTAAAAAGGTTTATTACTTACAAGTCCTGGAAATTACACGGCACATCTAAGAATGCACCACAAGGTCACAAATAGAAAGATAGAACAGTCCTTGGCTTCTGCTTTTATTGGGGTCAAGGATGGAGCCTAAGGAATTTAAAGCATGGCAGGAGGATAAACAAGCAGCCCAAATGGTCAGTGATTGAACTCAAACAAGGTCTCTAAAACAAAGGAGTGGCGGGGGCTGCTTTTTTATTATGTACTTTAATACTTAATTTATTTTAGATTTAGCCAGTGGGAGGTTGGCTTCTGTGTCCTTTTGCTATGTCACTATCATTCTTTGAGTACTTCCTTAATTTTAGGCTTTGCTATATGTTTCCTGTTCTATTGTTCTCACCTTGATTTATTCTAATGGAGAATGGTGCTAGAAACCAAGTACTGAACGTTCATGATGTTGCTTCTAGACCCTCTCTGTAGATGGAGCTAGTGAACATTTATGTGTGTGTATATATATATATATATATATATGTATATATATATATATATATATATATATATAGTGTGTGTGTACACACATTATATCTTTTAATTTTTTAATCATATGTTTTGAGTTTTGACAATATAATTGAATTCTTGGGTTAAAAGTATGAGATTATCATATACATTTCCTTTCATGTCCCCTTCCACCTTCTCCTATACTTTTATTATATATGAAATTTACAAAATAATAAGGTTATATCTGCTTTCTGCTCTATAGCCTTATTTTTGCCAGTTGTTTAATGTTAGTCTCATGGTTAATTTAATATCACTGTGAGAATTTTATCATATATTCCCACTCCCAAGTTTTTGATTTGATTCATTTTTGGTTTCATGAAACTCACATTTAGTAATTTTTTCAATAGTGCTTGGGTATTGTATAATTGCAGCTCCTACTGCAGCTGGCCTGGACACATTCTCATTGTTATCACTTTGTTATTCTCAGAGTTCTGGTGTCTTATGACACTCAAAATAGCTTTGAAGAAGCCTGAGGTAGGAATGTTTCCCCATCCACCTTTCTATGTAACTTGATTTTATCATCTGAATGCCAGCAAAGTGTTTTCTTTTCCCTTGATGTTATATAATGAGGGTAGGTCCAGATACTTATGTTTTATGTCAATTTGATGCACTCATTTAATATGCAGATACAGGTACTCCTTTACGCCACGTTTTTTCTTTAATTATGTCTTTAAATAATTTTTTTTAGTCCATGTATTGGTGTTCGCACTTAAGGGTACCAATTAGTTTCTTTTTGTTCACCATTTTTTTTAATGATTCTGATTTCTGTGTCTCCCCTCTGCTTTCACAGCCATTTCTTCCTTCTTGCCATTGATCTCATCTGCTGTTATTTCTATCTTTCTTGATTCTAGTTTATTTGTATAGATTTATAAAGGTCTTTTGAAGTTCTCAATTTATCTCTTAACTCGGAAGCACTTTTTTCTGTTGTTTTATTTTTCAGTCTTTGAGCTTACATCTACAGAATTCATGGTTTCTTTAGGTAATGCATTTTCTTTTATAATGCCTAGCATTGGGTACTTGTGGAGGACTTTAGATTTCTACTTTGTTTTTATCCTCTCTTAGATTTTTTGCAACCTGTATTTAGTTGCTATTCTCATTTGTTCTCATCTTTTTTTTAATTATTTTTTATTGTTGTTGTTTTATTATTGCAGGTTGCTCTGCCTCTTCACTTCGCTTTGCTCATGGTTAGCCCAGCGGTCGCTCTCACAGTCTCTTCTCTGAGTCTGTGAGGGGAGCCTCCTTGGCACCCTTCCTCCCTTGTGAGAACATGGTTTATCTTTCCTGCAGAGCAAAGGTGGTTCTTCAGGTGTTCGTAAGTTCTTTGGCTGCCCTCAGAATATCTTAAGATTTTCAACTTTAGAGCAGCAGTTTATTTCCTCAACAGCAATTTGCAAAGAATAAACAAAAATTAATAAGATAATAGGCATCACAGCATTACATATACCAACATGTGCTGTCTTCTCCAGTCCCACCCGATGATCACTGGTCAGACAAAAACAAGGGTAACAGAGTTTGACTCCTACCAAGAATGTCACGGTTTGGGAAGGGCCTCTTTTTCTCTTTCCAGTCATATTTGACATTTGATACATCAGCTAGAAAAACTTTACCACCGCACTGACTAAAATATAATATTCAAATTTGAAAAGATATTTTTCTCTATCCTTTAATGACTTGCCCCTCTATAGAAATCTATATGCCAAAGGACAGATGTCATTTTTTTTCCTCTCTCCCAGGTACTGAGGTTGGTGGTGGTGTTGAGATGCTCTGTTAGGGTCTCTGGTGCTTTTGGTGTATCTGGACACACCTTCTTCCCCTTCTACAAGAATGCTGTAAACTGTGCTGGGGTCTCAGAGCACGTAATGAAGGTGATGAGGCATTCACGTGTGAGTGCATGAGTGTGAGTGTGTCATGGTCACAGAACACATGCATAGCAAACACATAACAATTATAAAAAACACATATATCTATGGAAATGGACATTTAGAAGCACTGCAACCTGGAGAAACATTTAAATTTATTCAAACTCAAAACATTAAAATACTATTAGAAGAAAAGCTTGTAAGGATCAACCCACCATTTTTTTTTAAGATTTTATTTTTATTTATCTTTAGAGAGAGGAGAAGGGAGGGAGACAGAGAAGGAGAGAAACAGCAATGTATGGTTGCCTCTCACATGGCCCTCACAGGGACCTGGCCGGCAACCCAGGCATGTGCCCTGACTGGGAATCAAACGGGGACCCTTTGGTTCCCAGGCCGCACTCAATCCACTGAGCTACACCGGCCAGGGCTCGACTCACCATTTAAAACTAACTGTTAAGCATTAAAATTGTAAGAAAGTTTTTGTTTGACGTTGAGAAGCAGAAAAAGAGTAAGTGGACCCAGTGTAGTTTGCTTTTTCAAGTTAGAGCTAATGGATGACCTTAGTGATTTCTTGTCTAGCAGGAGGTACTCAGTATAAGTAGGAAATTTTGCATTTTTTTATTTATGTTTCCATCCTAGGAGATTTTTCTTTTGTTTTTCACATGCTATGTTTCTTTGTTTGTGGTCCTTGGTCATACAGGAACAAGTGCATGGTCTGCCCGCAGACACAAGGCCATACAAGGATGGACTTGTTAGTGTTTAACAAGTTCATGATTCCCTGGGGATCTACCAGAAAACACAGATTCTGCTTCTGGCTCTAGGATGAGGATGGAGACCTGAGAATCCGATTTTCTATAATACTGCTCATCAGAGGGTTACACATTCAGTGATAAGGGATCTGCATGCCACTGATTTTAAAAAAATGGTTCAGTTTTGAGGACTTAGAGGCACTGCAGTGGCTAAGGAACAAGGAGGCCTCAGTGTGTTAAATTGCATCCCAGATCTTCGTGAAAGTACAATAGATTCCAAAATCTTCCAATATTTTATTATTCTTTCCTTCTCAATCTCTCTTCCTTCCTTCTTTCCTTTTCTTCCTCCCTTCCTCTTTTTCTTTCTTCCTTTCTTCCATTCTCTCTCTCTCTCTTTCTTCTCTCTCTTTTTTGTCTCCACTTCCTTCTTCTATAAATAAAAGGATAGCTGAATGACAATACTCAGAATTAGGAAATGGGAACATTATTTTCATGACCTTTCCCTCCAGGGCTTTAAATATTTTGATTTTGAATTATCATTGTTGATGTTATTTTAGGCTGAAAACAGACTACAAAGTACAAGAAATCTGACTCAACAATAAAGTGGAACTAATCAATATCTTTAATGTTTGTACCAGCTATAATCTATAATTCATAAGGGAGAAAAAAAAACAAATATATGCTTCAAAAAAGCACCAAACACTAAAAGTAATTCCACATTATTGGTGTAAATTTATTTCTGCTCTGATCTCAACTCTTCATTACCAAAAAATTATGCTGCATATGAAATTTCCTGTTTCAGAAGAGTATGGTCACTGATTTTTATTTTTTTAAGTATTTTTCCCTGGCTGGTGTCACTCAGTGGACTGAGTGGCAGCCAGCAAAGCAACAGGTCTCTGGTTCAATTCCAAATCAGGGCACGTGCCTGGGTTGCTGGCTGGGTCCCTGGTAGGGGGTGTGCAAGAGGCAACCACACATTGATGTTTCTCATCCCCTTTCTCCCTCCCTTTCCCTCTAAAAATAAAGAAATAAAATATTTTTTAAAGTATTTTACATTTGGAAAAGTTAGTCTCTGTCTTTGAAACCTATAATTAGACTGACTTTCAAGATGAGCTTTCAGTTTTCATGATAAGCAACCATACCTATTCTTAAAACCTATCCCCACTATCTTCCATAGTTATTTTGTTAATTTTTGTCCTTCTGAAACTGCAAATACATAGTAATTTATTTACTTATTTATGTTTTCTTAATATATCAGAAGCTTGTTGATAAAAAATAGATGTTCACAGTTAAACTGCTATTCTTCTTAGAGACCTATACAAATGTCCCCCCAAATGTTTTTATATATGTACCTCACCATATCTTTGGACCCATTTTTTCTGTTGCCTATTTTCTAAATATTATTTATTCTGAATCCATAGATAGCATGTATGTGCTCTGAACTAAGTCTATGATCCATTCTAAACAAATCTTCAGTGTTCCACTCACGATCATGTTCCATTATTCCACTCACTACACATCATAAACAAAATTATTATCAAAACAGTCTCACCAAATTAGGTCAAAAAGCACAGTTTTAAGTAACAGCAACTTTCACTAAACTCCTCTTTTTCTGGAATGTGTAGTATATCCAATTTAAAAGTTAACTTTCTCTTAAACATTAGCTCAGAAATTAAAACTTAAGGTTTGGATCCTATGTTGTCACTCATTAAAAGCCTAAACAAACACACCTTTTTTTTTTTGTATGGAAACAGATTCATATCATACCTTTCGAAGATAATCAGCTATTTGGGCCAACAGGCAAAATTCTCTAGGTCTTTCCTATGGTAACACATGCCTTTCACAGGGCAACAGGTTAAGTTTCCCTGGTTTATTTAAATATAAATCCAGGCAGAAGTAGCATAAGCTTTCTGAATTGGAATGTACTAATGAGGAGCTGTATAACGAGAGATTCTTGAGAATAACAATAACAGAAAAGGGGATGCAATACTTATGCCACACCAAAATTGCTAACATAAAATGTCTCCATATTCGTGAGCTTTCAGAAAGTATTTATTTAAAGAAAAAGAATAGAAATAAGAAAACGTCCTTGGTTTCTCCTCTATATTAGCTGCTGATAAAAAAAAAAACACTGCTCTGGGGGCTGGAGAAAAGGAGGAGAATGCACCTGCAGCGTCTGTACACAGCTCAATGCTAGAATAATCTCAAAGTCTCAGGTCCTGCTTCTCAATCAATACCAAGGTCTGCGGTTAGGAGAGCTGCATCAATCAGCGTTTTATGCAGTGAATGGTATCAAAAGGGTTATCTCTACACAAAATGAAAAGGTCACTAATCAAATTGCAATGACTCCCTCACATTATTATTGTTCATTGATTGTTTAGCTTCCCCTGTACAGAATCTCCTCCCTTTAGTGCATTGATTATTGCAGGGGAGAGCGGTAACGAAATGTTGCCCCCTAAGAGCCCTTACACTAGACAGAAAAGTGGATCTCTTCAACACAGCTCTTTTTAATAATACATCTAATATTGAGCATGAAGAGGTATAAATTAAAGAAAAATTAAAGAGAAGAAAATCTGGCTTAGAGATTTCTTGGTAGTAAAAAAAATAACCGTAAATAAAGTTTTCAAGAAACACTCAGTATTGTTAGTAATCTGCATGGCATAATATATGATGCTGAATTCTATACTTTTCAAAAAATTGCAAATCTATTTCCTCACAGATCTTAAAATTTACTAGAAGAGACAGAAAATGAACATTTGAAAAAATAAAGTGTGATGTATACTCTGATATGGAAACTGTATAGGATTCTTTTTTTTAATATATTTTATTGATTTTGCTATTATAGTTGTCTTATTTTCCTGCTTTTCTTCCCCTCCACCCCCAACCCCCCATTCCCTGCCCTTTAGTTTTTGGCCATAGGTCATACACATAAGTTCTTTGGCTTCTACATTTCCTATACTATTCTTAACCTCCCCCGTCTGTTTTCTTCCTACCGTTATGCTACTTATTCTCTGCACCTTTTCCCCCTCTCTCCCCCTCCCATTCCCCTGTTGATATCCCTCCATGCCTTATATAAATCCCTTTAACATTTCATATAATACAGGCTGGGTGTTGATAAACTCCTTGAACTTGACCTTATCTTGGAAGCACTTTGTCTGCCCTTCCATTCTAAATGATAGCTTTGCTGGATAGAGTATTCTTAGATGTAGGTCCTTGCCTTTCATGACTTGGAATACTTCTCTCTAGCCCTTTCTTCCCTACAAGGTCTCTTTTGAGAAATCAGCTGACAGTCTTATGGGAATTCTTTTGTAGGTAACTGTCTCCTTTTCTCTTGCTGCTTCTAAGATTCTCTCCTTAGTTTTCATCTTGGGTAATGTCCTTATGATGTGTCTTGGTATGTTCCTCTTTGGGTCCAACTTTGGGATTCTCTGGGCTTCCTGGACTTCTTGAAAATCTATTTCCTTCACCAGCTTGGGGAAGTTCTTCTTCATTATTTGTTCAAATAAGTTTTCAATCCCTTGGTCATCCTCTTCCCCTTCTGGCACCCCTTTGACTCAGATGTTGGGATGTTTAAAGATGTCCTGGAGGTTCCTAAGTCTCTCCTCAGTTTTTAAAATTCTTGTCTGGTTGGATGTTTTTTTCTTTCTGCTGGTTCACTCCGTTGATTTGAGTCCCAGTTTCCTTCTCATCCCTTCTCATTTGTTCAAGTAATTGCGACAATTTTTCTTCGAATCCTGTGAGCATCCTGATTACCAGTGCTTTGAACTATGCATCTGATAGGTTGGCTATCTCTTCGTCACTTAGTTGTATTTTTTCTGGAGCTTTGATGTGTTCTTTCATTTGGGCCATTTTTTTTCTCAGTGCGCCTGTTACTTTAAGGGGCGGAGCCTTAGGTGTTCACCAGGGCAGGGTAACCCACGTCATTGTGTTGTGACGCTGTCTGTGGGGACGAGGCCTGAGAGAACAATGGCACTTGCTCTGTTCTTCACACTTCCCCAGCTACCCACAAGCAAGTTGGGCCCTTCTTTGCTGGCTCCGGGGTGAGCGGGAGGGCCTGCATAGTTCCAAGTCCCTGTGGGTCTCCCCAACGAACTCTCCTGTGAGGCTGGGAGTTCCTCCCACTGCCACCTCAAGGATTCTGACTTGTGGATTTTGCATACAATGTTAATGTAACTATCAATCCTGTTTATCGCTGCTTTTGCATTTTGTAAAAGCTTTTAGCATGGAAGACTCTAGCTTTGTCATGATTGGTAAGAAGGCACAAGTTCATGATGGCTTAGATGGTACATTATTAACTATATCACAAACTTCTGAAAATGTCAAGACTGTCACCCCATCAGTAGCAATATTTCAGTAGGGTAAAAGAGAAGGTTTTAACACATGCTCTGCTTTAAAATAAATAAATGAACAGACAAACCAACCAAGTATAAATGACTCAGTAATCCTGGACTCCTTCTTCTGCCACATGAAAGCCCTGGGCCCCTTTCCTTCCCTCCCTGTTGTCTGGTTAGACACTGCCCCTCACCTTCAGGCCTCCTCTGTCCTTAGTTAATTATTCTTGCAAATAATATTACATGGGATATAATTTGGGTTTGCTACATTCAGTGTTTCCCTAACATAAGTAAATAATGGTCTGGCCACCATAGCAAAATGTCAGTGATTTATATCACAAATGAGTGCTATACCACATGCTTTTTCAGAACTAAGAAACTGCATCATATCAGTCCACTGGAATACTGACTTACCGAAACTGTAAAACACCAGCATCTGGCAGTGGGTATATGTTCAAAATACTGGTATCATGTTTGCAAGAATCAAAAGTGATTCCTTAAAAATATTTTATTTTAGATAATATGAAAATCAGTTATTCAAAAGAAGACAAGCTATTATGGCATTAAATTTTAAACATATACTTTTAAAAATCATAGTTATTCCAAGTCATATACCATGTCATCTTGGTTTTCTTTCCTTTAAAAACAAAAAACAGTATTTCTGAACTTCTTGACCTTCACAATTCTGCTGATTGAACCAATGACATAGAGAGTAAATCTATTTTAGGCACAGAAGAATTCTTTGTGTAAGTGTAATAGGACATTGCTTTCATCTCCTTTGGTGGGCCTGCTGTTGGAGCAACTTCTGGCAAGAAAGGAAGGCTGCGAGCCACAAGCGAAAGCCTGAACTTTGGAGTCAGACACACCAGGACCAACCCCAGCTCATCTTCATGGGGTACATGCCATTGGGCTTGTGGGATTTTTAACATTTTGTTTCCCCTTCTTTGCTGATTTATAAAGTAGAGATAATCTATCTCACAGATTTGTTTAAAGGAATAATTTAGATAAAATATGCAAAGTACTTAGCATTGTCACTTTTAAAGAGACCATAGTTTTATTGATAATAACATTTGTTCATTTGTGTTAATTAGGTTTGGGACAGGGAAGGTTGAGAAAAGTGGAAGGTCGGCAGTTAGAGCGTCCTGTTTTTTCTCTCAGATACTTCTTTTGACCACCTTCTCTTCTTTCCTTGTCATTCTCATAGAAAAAGCACCATAAGACTTTCTGGGCGTGAGACAAATGCTCAAAAAGAGTCAAATTTAATGGATATTTGTAATTGCATAATGTAATTTCTTTATAAAAATAGATTCAAATTTCTTAATGATATTGATAATTGTTTTTACTGTTTCTTAGTATTGGAATACTTTCTTAAAAAGTATCTTGTATTCACTGATAATCATATGACATTTCAAATGGAAAACTGAGCTTAAGTAGAATACTGAAAGATGTTTCTACCAATGGGATGCATTTATACTCAATAGCAATGCAATTTCACCGTGGCCACTGGCCAACTGGCTCAGTTCTTGAAAAAACAATAGAAAGGTTGTGAGACATAAACAGGAACTTTGAGGAAGAAACAACAAAGCGTTGTTGATCATAATACGGCTGTTACTATGGACTCAGTCTTTCCTCTCTCTACAAAAACCATAAATCCATTTGTTGGTTCACTGAAAGTTATGTTTTTTCCAAGGAAAGAAGAGCCAGCATTCAGAAGGTTAAAACTTTTGCAATGCCAAAGGGAAAAGCAGTCACCTCTGCTCCTTGGGTTGTTCTCTGTTTCTGAAACTCTCACCTTCATTACTGCTCCCAGCATAAACACGTATATGTATTTTAGGCATATGTTGTGCTTACTTTGAAACTCTACCCCTTTCTCATATCTTACTTGTTTTTCATTCGACTCATGTATCAGAACTACATTATTGTCCTCAGTCAGTCAACTCAGGTTTCCCAATAGAATTTCTATTGGTTTCCCTTTAATTCCTTTCTCTCAGTTTTATCTTTCCCTCACTTTTGATTGAAAAGTCCAGCTCTGATGACCAAAAAGAACTCACTTGTGTAAACAAAAGGCCAATACAGATTGGCAGGCTCCCGGGGGGTCTCTTTCAGGGTGAGATGCAAGTAACAGTGAGAGGTGAGACTGGAAGAGGAGAGCATTCTCAGCTGCTTGGAGGTATCAGCACATACAGCAAGAAGAAATTATCAGAAGGCTTGGAGAAATAGCTCTAGAACTATCTTGGCTGCACCAATAAGAGTTGGGTGCATATTTCTTTAACTTTGATGAGGCATGACAGTGAATCCGTTTAGGAAGAACTCCAGCTATCTCCAAGCTGTCGCCATCTGAAGCACTATTTGGGGAGGTCATTTCGGCTCCTATCCCACCATGAAAAAATGAGAACCTAGCCTCCAAAAGTAATCAGAGTGATGTTTTCCTGATTGCCATGCTTTGTTTTTTCCTGTTGACATTGCAATACCTACAGAGATCTCATTACTGTTGATTTCCATATTTTTGCTTTAAATTGCTGATGAGCTGTAGTAGTGCTGATTCATGAATGAGAACAGGTAGAGGCAGGGAGCTAAGAAGCACTTTTCAGAGAGCAGTTGGGACAAAACAGATACGCAAATGCAAAACTGGAAGGCAGAAAATGTATATAAGACACAACGGGGCTGTTTAATTTGTGAACTACTTGAGCAAGTCAGATCTGTCTTCTGACTACAATTTGTAGGGATCACTATGTGATGGGCATTGAACTCTTCCAAGCTCTGTCTTTGGCCAGGGGCCTTCTGCTCTTCCTGTATCTCATTATCATAGCAATTATAGTCCAAAAAGCATCATATGGCAATGATTTAATTGGCTTTAAATCTTGCTCCAAAGGTAAGTGTCACAGGTGTTTTGGTCCAATCCCCCACTTTTCCTGTTTATAGGCAGATTATTCAAATAGCAGAAAGAAAATGTCTGTTCTGTTGCCATATGGAAAGCTCAATGCAACAATCAAAGAAAAACTCAAATAGAAAATTCTAAGTTTCTTAGACCTGCAAGTAAGATTCCACTACAATATAAATGAATAGTGTTTCCATATGATTAAAACATTTACTAACAAGAAGTATAAAAGCAAAATTCATAATTTGGTCTGTAATAAAATAGTTTCAAAACTTTGATATACGTTATAATATCACAGATATCTCAGGTTAATCAGCTCATTGTGACTGCTGAATGCTATTTTAGGAGTATTATTGAATATTAAAATAATGCAACCCCTGAAGCACTTAAATTTAAATTGACTTCATTTATCCCAAGGTTTGTTATTATTATTTGGGATTAAAATATGATATCTCCTCATTGAAATAACTTTGTGACATTTAATTAATAAATTGGATTAAATATGTGAACATATAATTCAGAAAATCCATATTTTCCAAAAAATAGAAGCAGAAAGTTTTATATTTATTTTGCTAAATGAAGACCAAAATCCTTAGCTACCTGTAACACTTTGGAGCTCTCAGTTAACAAGACATATTTTCCTCTTGCCTTTACCTCCTCATTGTCTCCATCTCTGAGTCAACTTCTGAACCTTGAAAACGGAGTTGGATTTCTTTAGCTTCATTCCAACTGATCCATGGTTTGCAACACAGAGTTTCTGAAGACAAAACTTCTTCCTCATTCCAAGAATTGATAAAGCATGTTTTAAAAATTTCAAGGTAAAAATCAACTTCTCTCTTTAATATTTGTCTAGTTTATCACCTCTTTCCAATCTCACTATCATTTCCAACCTTATTGCCCACAGACTCATTTCCTCAGACCTGGACAATTTTATCTACTTCTCTTTTTAAAATTATATTTTATTGATTATGCTATTACAGTTGTCCCAATTTCCCCCCTTTGCTCCTCTCCGCCCAGCACTCCCCACTTCCTAAGAGGCAATCCCTATACCATTACTCATGTCCATGGGTAATGAATATAAGTTCTTTAGCTATTCTATTTTCTATACTGTACTTTACACCCCCCTGGCTATTCTGTAACTACCTATTTGTGTTTCTTAATCCCCTTACCCATTCCCCCAAACCCTCTTCATATGGCAACCATCAGAATGTTCCCCACATCCATGATTTGATCTCTGTTTTTGTTTGCTTAGTTTGTTTATAATTTCAATTGAAGTAGCCCCAGGCCAGCAAGTAGCAGCAGCCAGCCTAGATTCACAGCTTGGCTTCACCTGGGAATCCCCAAGCCCAGCATAAGTAGCAATCATCTCAGACTGCTTTATAGTTCAGGCAGGGTGGCCCCGGGCAAAATACAGATGGGGGCTGACTTTGGCCTGCACTAACTTGGAAACCCCAGGGCCTGCACCCAGTGGACAGTTACAGACCATTTCAGAGCCCCAACACTCTGCCCTTGCACAGGTGATCTTTCATGGGGGCAGAGGTTGGTGGTCAGTGGTCACAGCCAGTCATTGTAGCTGACTGGCCTAGGTGATCCCTCCCACTGAGCTGCCAACAGCAATCAATCTCCACTATCAGAGGAGGCTGTACTCAGCCCACACAAAGGGAATACGAATTCAAGTACCCAGCTTGGGTGATAGGGGAGGCTGTGCCACTGGACCCTACAGGACACCTACTACATTAGGCTATGCTTCCAAGACAGATAGTCATAGTAGCTCTACCCAATACATAGAAACAAACACAGGGAGGTTGCCAAGATGAGGAGACAAAGAAACATGGCCCAAATGAAAAAAACAAATCAAAATCCCAGAAGAACTAATCAAAAGGGAGATAAATCTATCAGGTGCAGAGTTCAAAACACTGGTAATAAGGATGTTCAAGGACCTTAGTGAGGACCTCAACAGCATAAATAAGATCCAGTCAGAAATGAAGTATACACTAATTGAAATAAAGAACAATTTACAGGGAAACAGTAGTGGAGTGGGTGAAGCCAAGAATCAAATCAATGATTGGGAAGATAAGGAAACAAAAAACAAGCAATCAGAACAAGAAGAAGAAAAAAGAATCCAAAAAAACAAGGAGAGTGTAAGCAGCCTCTGGGACACCTTCAAGTGTTCCAACATTTGCATCATAGGGGTGCCAGAAGGAAAAGGGAAAGAAAACTATTTGAAAAATAATGAAAGAAAACTTCCCTAATTTGGTGAAGGAAATAGGCATGCAAATCCAGGAAACACAGAGAGTCCCAAACAAGATGGATGCAAAGAGGCCCACTCCAAGACACATCATAATTAAAATGCAAAAAGTTAAAGACAAAGAAAGAATCATAGAAGCAGCCAGAGATAAACAGTTAGTTATGCACAGGGGAATTTCCATAAGACTGATTTCTCAAAAGAAAGTTTGCATACTAGAAGGGATTGGTAAGAAATATTCAGAGTCATGAAAAACAGGGACCTAGAGCCAAGATTTCTCTACCCAGCAAAGCTATCATTTAGAATCGAAGGGCAGATAAAGAGCTTCCCAGATAAGGAAAAACTAAAGGAGCTCATCGTCACCAAACAGTATTATATGAAACGTTGAAGGGACTCACTTAAGGAAAAAAAACATCCAAACTATGAGCAATAAAATGGCAATGCATAAGTATCTATCTCCTATTTCTTAACATGTCTTAGCCTTCAATCTTTGCCCCAGCCCTGCACACAGAGAAATTTTCCTCAAATGCAATTCTGATCGTACAGCTTTGTGCAGATACCTACCAAAGTGACCACAAAACAAGTTTTGAACTTCTTAATACTCTTTATAAAGCCTTTTACAAGCTGGGTTGAACCTATATGCTAATATTACAGTCATTTGTCTTCACTAGCCAAGCCAGTATCAATAATTACTGTGTTCTTTTTTGCTAGAATGTTATTTCTACTACTTTGTTTGTAAAAATCCTACCTATGTTTTGAAAACCTGTTCAAATGCCATTTTCCTCATTACATCTTCCCTGATTATTCTGGCTGAAAGTAATTTTTCTCTTTTTTATGTTCCCCTAATATCTAGTTTTATCTTTCTCCTACAATTCTTATTTAAATTCTTCCTTCTAAAATTATTGGTGTATAACTGTCAATTCGCCCTGTTTGATTCTAATGCAAATGGTCCCCAGATGATACATGAAAAAAAGTTGAGATGGAGATTAATATTTTTTCAGTAGTATTCAGGTTTAAAGCAAATTCTACAATGGTATATTATATTTATCCTCATTGAATATCTGATAGTAACATTTGGATGTTAAAGTGAATTCTCTTCTGTTAATTGTGAACTAAGTTGTCATGTTCATGTCATTCTGTGGGATACATTAGGAGTATGGTAACAATAAAAAGAATAAAAATAATTTTTATATTCAAGTCTCACTAGCAAAATTATAGCAACATCTGTATCCTAATCTCCTTTCCATGGAAGGGTCCTGGGTGGATGGTGCATCATTTTGCTTGACAGCCCTTAGTGTTCTTCTCTTCCACAGATTGTGGTCTCTGTGCATCTCATGCGTACACTGCGGTGCATAAGGACTCAAAGCATTCTTCCTTTGCCCCCCTCCTCACCCTCGTCCTTGATACCTGGCACGAAGCTGTTTCTTCTCCTGCTGTCTCACAGCCATTTCCTTTATCAGCCTGCTCCCTTCCCTCCCTTTATTGTGCTGCGTGTTCTGAGATGCTGGGCTGCCCTCTCACAGCATAAACTGCAAAATGAGGTTCTCACTCACCTTACCAAACTTCCTTAGTGGACGGTATTGCAAGATAGAGTGATATTCCTTCCTGCAAAACACCACCTGGATGAAGCTGGGGCGCTTGGGCTCTTTACCTGCTGGTATTCTTTACCTGCTGGTATTCTTTACCTAAAGGTATTTCCCTCCTCACACGGCATTTCTAGTCTCCCTGTCACCCCAGCTCAGTCATTGTCCTTCATTTCCCACTCCTGGACTTTTAGGCATCCACTCTCAACACCCCCTGAACTGAGTCTTGATTCCTAGCGTGAGCACAGAGAATAGGCCCTTTTGGGACCCATACTCTCATAGGTACATAGTTACCTCCACGAAGGGTAGCTGACGTACACTTTGTAGTTGACAGATTTCCTTCATTATAATTACTAGGTTATATTTCTCTTTTATTTACATTTTTTTTGTGTGAAACAAGAAAACTCACATGAATATATTATTGATATCATTGCATTTTATAATGGAAGTAGCAGTGAATAAACTTTTTAAAACTGTTAGGCTTTTTTTCAAAGCCCAGTTTAGCAATTTCCTAAAGATTTGGTTTCATTGACCCCTTGCTGCCCTCTAGTGAGAGTCTAGTTTATCCCCCAGGATTCCAAGAGGGATGAAAGTTGACCTGGGGAAAGAAAGAGGAAGTCTGACTCAAGTGTGTTAAACTTGATTCATTTTCAGCTCAGAAAGGTCATCTAGCCTCTGGAGGAGCTGGATTCCAGGAACCTTCAGACACTGTGCTACTTTGGTCAGAGGACAAACAAAAAAGAAAACATATAAAAATAACTTAGGATCATAGTTAAAATGACTCAGAGCCCCAGTAATACCCTGAACAGAATTTGTTCCTGCGTCATTGCTATAGAATTAGAGCTAATTCAGTCACTGAGAGGTTCCTCCTATCCCACTCTTAATTCAAACCCCATGGTCAACAGGAACTTCAGAATTAACTTGCTGTTCAGTAAATACCTCTTGAGTCCTGGAGGCCAACACGATGCAGCCAACTGCAAGGGAGAAAATGCCTTGCGAAGGCAAGTAAACAAGTAACAAAGGTGGCAAAAGGGTTGGCACTGACCAGAGTATGATTGTTGAGGATCTTCCTCTCTAAACAGTATTATAACTTTTTTGACTGAAAGTTATTAAAGCCTTTGAGAAGTTTCAAGTCATTGAAAAGAGAAAAGATACTAAGAAAGCTCATTCATTACCTGGAAATATTTGCTCAAGATCCCCCTTTATTATTTTTTGAGAAATTCTGACTCACAATTTTTTGAAATGAGGAACTAGACTAAGTTTTTTTTCCAATAAATATAAGTGAATGTTAGTTACTAATATGTTCAAATTATATTATAATAAAAACCTTTGAAATAAAAATTTCAGCATTTTTAAGTCAGGTATAAAATCTCAAAGCTCTAATTTTAGAAGGTAATTTAGATGTGGATCATAATGTCCAAATCCTAAAAGCATTTCTTCTTTGATTAAGTGTATAGAGTAGTTTAAATACTTACATGTGTATGAGACTTTTATCTTAATGAGTTCATTTATTGACTATTAAGAAATAATTTATTGAGTTTCTTAGTGTTTCATGTTTTCCCTAGAAGGGACCACAAGCAATAGCGCAGTGCTCCCAATTAGAACTGATGTAAAACAATGGAAGCCTCCAGAGCACTAAATTTCCCCCCACAGGTCAGTAGCTGAAGCAGCGTTTACTTACCCCCAAAATTAAGGGAGAGAACATGCTATTCAACTGTTGAAGAATTCAGCACTGTGAAACCAAAGTGTTGGTATTGTTATTTCACGTGTTGTAACAATACCACTCAAGCTCTGACGCATCTGGATTCTGGTGGCTGACATCAAATACACTTAGAAACACACAACGTTGAGATAAGGAATAAACTGCTTCACAAGCAACTTTTACCCACCAAGTTTAAAGGCACTTGCCATGTAGGTAAGTTAGTTTACATGAAGGAAGAATTGTCCCCATAAGTGTGTTGAGATGATAAACAAGGAAAAAAAGTTAGATTATATGGTTCTAAGAAAAATATGAAATAAACAACCTCAAAGAAAATTGCAGTGGGAAGATTCCTTCCCTTCATTTGTTTAGGATTTAACATGGTGTTCATGAACTGAAGAGACAATCTTTATCTCAAAAAGCTTACAAAACTTAAAATACAGGGAATTCATACCAAGGTCTTACACCTGGATAGCACTTCACATGCATTATCTAATCTGATTCCTGTACCACCCATCAGAAGTAAAAAGAACAGGAATAATAATCCCAATTTTACAGAAGAACCAAAAAACGAAGGGGCTTGCTCAGTATCACATGATTCACAAGTGGTTTAGCCAGGATTAAATTCAGTTCTTCTATCTAAGTTCAGTGCCCTCCCCAGTATTTCTGGCTGCTTTCAGTATTTGGCAGACTTCTAGGAATATACCCTAGGAATCCCGAAACACCAATTCAAAAGACTTCATGCACCCCTATGATCTTAGCAGTGCTATATACAATAGCCAAGTGCTGGAGACAGCCTAAGTGCCCATCAGTAGATAAGTGGATTAAAAAACTGTGGTACATTTATGCAATGGAATACTACGCAGCAGAGAGAAGAAGGAATTCCTTCCCTTTGCGACAGTATGGATGGAACTGGAGACTATTATTCTAAGTGAAACTAGCCATCAGGTGAAAGACAAACACCATGTGATCTCACTTAAAAGAGGAATCTAATGAACAAAATAAACTGACAAGCAAAACAGAACCAGAGACATGGAAACAGGGAACAGACGGACAGATGCCAGAGGAAAGAGGGGAGGGGGAATGGTGGAAAGAAGGGGAAGGGACTAGTCAAAGGACATGTATGAATGACCCAAGGACATGGACAATGGTGTGGGGATGGACTGTGGGAGCAGGAGGTGGGCGGGGCAGAGGAGGGCAAAGGGAGAAAAGTTGGGACAACTGTAACAGAATAAACAATAATGGAAAAAATAAAATTAAAACGACTCTTACCAACTGTCCTCCCCTTCTTTACAAATTCTCAAGTCAAACCTAGACATTACTTGCTCACAACAACTTAAAAGTCAATGTCTACCCAATTATGAAATGTCAAATTCTTCATGAATTCACAGAATTGGAAGGAAGACCTTTAAAATTGCATTGTCTAACATACATCTAACTCTCCTCAGAGGACTACTTCAATTTGAGCCTTCTAGGGAATATGATGAGCACTAAGTATTACTTAAGTTATTCTAATAAGAAAAATACATGAGAAGAATCTATTGGGTACTCTCAATGGAAGTTATAATTTGAAAGTTAAAATTAAGTGAAAGATATTGCTTAATTAAGATACTATTTAGTCATAAGACATTAATAAGCACATTTCTAGAAAAACCATTGCTTGTTCAGAAGAATGGTTGCTTATTTGAATATAGGACAGAGAAGGGAACATTTCTCTTTTCAAAACCGTTTAACAGACAGGTATTTGAGGAAGCCACCAGCTAGTTCATACAAGCATATGTGTGGGGCCCACAAATTGCTCTCTTGATATGTTGGCTTCTAGACACTATTCTGAAGCATGTCTCAATTCAAAGGCCAGGATGATACCCTGACGTTAGGAGATAGGTTTCTTAGCTCTTGAAGGGAAGGTGGGTCTTATTACAGTTCGGTGCATATATGGGGCTTTGAAAGGAATGTCCCACTCAATGACTGTCTTACTACCTGAGGACTGTAAGTATATATGAGTCCCTTCCCCTTCAGAGGCTTAAGTTCTATGAAAAGCAGTGACATTTCTGATACCAAGTCCACCATGCCAATGAGCCAGAATGAAAAGAACACAAATAGAAACAAAAAGCTTTCAATTATCAGAACATGTTCTACAATTGTAACATCTCTATAGAACTCAAATCTGTGTTGTTCACCCTGTAAGGGGTTTTATAATCAGTATAACAATAGCTTCCAAAAGACCCATTCTTTCTTTTCTGCATCACTGACAAGGAGGTGTCAGAAGACACCTTTGTTATCTGTTCATTCTCTCGTCTTCTCATATGCGTTTAAAACCTTTTCCCAAATTAAACATGAACCAGGTAACTGTAAGAAGTTCAGTTGCTATTTCTGAAAAGAATATTTTAATCACTGCTACCTAAATTTACATTGCCTTATCCCTGGCCATACACATCCAAATTCTGGCAGTGTTTAACAGCAAGCAGCTCTAGGGGCAGAGCAGCATAAAGAATCATAAGTGTAAGTTAACATTTACTCAGTGCCTCCTTATGTCATACAAGTTGTCAGGAACATTACACATATTTTTTCAAGTAACATGCAAGAGCACAACCAGCCATTTCAATGGGAGTCATTAACACTATCTGACAGAAAATGAAACTGATGTTCAGAAAAGTGAAGCAGTTTGCACATAGGACGATGAAACTAAGTTCCAGGGTCAGGGTTTACGCTCAGACCTGTCTCTTCAACTCCTGTGGCACCTCTTCCACGAATCCGAAACATGCAAGCACGGTGTCCCTCTTTTCTCATCTGTGAAAAACGATGGGCCTTCCTATTTAATGTCAACTGATCAGCATTGAATGAGAACCAACTCAGAATCTGGAGCAACGTTTGAGTTTCTTACGAATAACCACAAAGGCAGTTCAGCACACGCACATGGCCCTGAAGCAGGAGCACAGTCTCACGGAGCTGCAGGTTGCTCTGCGGTAACACAGTCTGAGAGAAAATGCTTCTTGGTGGGCACAGAGTGTTTTGCAAGTGGTGAACAGTAATGTCATGGAAGTCGTGCTTAGCCACTGAGCTCCCCATTAACTGCACACACTGATTGGGCCTCAGTGAAGACTTATGCAGACCCTGTGGTGCCAGGCATGAGGGGCACTGCCCACAGACCTGTAAGGGGGAAGTGGGCACCCATCAGATGACAGAAGTAGCTTAGTGCCTATCTCTGGGACAGAAATGGGTTCTGGATGTGTGTGGGTGCGTATATGGCTACGGCACCCACAGTGACACTCCATTCCAGCCATATCTCTGTGGTTCGGAGATTTAGAATGCAGAAGTGAAGGAGGGAAGGAGGAAGGGAGATTTGATTAAACAAGAATTAAGGATGAAACAGTGTGCTAGGCAGTGTTGTAGAATTATCTCATTTATTTTTAAGACAGACGTTATCTGTTTTCATTACTTGACTCAAGCTAGAAATGTTAAGGATTTACCCAATGTTACGTTAGTGCCGGCCCAGAGAATAGGTCTGTATTTCTCCTCGCCCCTGTCTAATTGCTGCAATAGCAAAGGACTCTGGCGTTGGCACTAGAGTAAACGGGAAGGCAGTCTCCTGGGGAAATTCCTAAAAGAAAATGTGGGTCTAATTAAAAGGGAACCATGATTTTATAGTGATAATCTATATAGTTTTCTCATCTTATCCAGAAGGGCTTAACATCTAAGATATTTCCATTCTGTTTCAACAGCTGTTAGAATTTAAAAACAAAGTTGGGCCGAAGTCTTCGGGGAAAATTTGACAACATCTGTTAGGTTAAATCTATAAAATTCCCAATATTTGACAAGTTTTGACCAATAGACCCTGGAATGTGCTATGGTCAACCCACTATATAAATTCAATACACATACACACACATACACAAAAACATCTGAGCCAGCCAGTATGCCAAGATATATTTATAAGAGCTTACAGAGTTTTCAAATACCATAAACAGTCTATATATCTATTAAAAATGGGATGAATAATTTAATTATTTTGTGTCTGAACAATGAAATACTATGCAACAGTTAAAAAGAGTGAAGTAAATCTATGTGTATGGGTATAAAAGATATCTAAAATAAATTATTGAGTGAAAAGACAATACACAAAACAAGAATCATACATGCAATAAATTTACAACTGAATGTCTGCATATGAATCATACTTATTTATAAGTATACAAGTAAGCATATGATTTGCATACTCATATTCATGTATATAAATTGAGGCAAGGAGATTGATGATTTGAAGTCAGTAACTCAGTAAAACATTTATTTTTATGTATATTATTTGTAGCATTTGAATTATTTTACTGTCTGTGTAATACTTTAAAAATGATTATAAAAAGCAAAGAAAACATTCTTTGAAAACCACAACGAAATTGTTAGTGTTTCCAAGAAAGGAAGGGAGACAAGGTCTCCAAGACTTCCACCATGACCTGGAATGAGGAAGGGAAACCTCTGAGTTAAAGTAACCAGGACGGAAATAGAAAGGAAACGGAGACAAGTTAACCCCTGGGAGCCACTTGAGACCGAGTATCTCTGACAGGGCCAGGCAACAAGGCAGTCTGACCTTCTCGGTCTCCTGGATCCCTAACACTCCCTGCTGGTGGCCCTTGTCCTCAGATGCTGAATTAAAATTTTGGAATCTCTGATTTCATTGCCCAATTAAAGAGACATCACAGTTACTCCATATCACAATCCCCCGTCTTATTTTACTTAAAAATTAGCACATATTATCATCTGATATACATTAACTGACACTCCCTTGTTTATATATTTGTTTACCTGTTTTTTGTTTGTTTTCTCCTGCCCCAAAAGGAGTTTCAGAAGAGTTGGCTTGTTAACACTGTCTCCCTAGAGTTCAGAACAGTGCCAGGCAGGGCAGCCAGGGGGACAGCGGGCGGGCGCCTGTCTGCAGGCATGTGCTGTGTGGGCGAGGAGGGAGCGCCAGCTGCTGCCGCCAGGACCACGCAGAGAAAGTGCTGAGCTCCCTTTTCCTTAAAACTAACACTACAGACTATGGTTAAAACTATATTTGCAGGAGCCACAGTTTTCAAACAACAACAAAATGGAATGTATAGTTTGACAATTTGACAAATTATGTAAAAATAGGACAGTCCTGAAAAGTCTTTGGTGTGATTCCCATGACGTCTATAGAAATTAGTAATAATTTTTCAGATACATGGTTAGTTAATCAGTTTTTTATAGGGAACTTTTCTTTTTTTCCTTTAGGGGAGGATGGAGTGAGATTTTCCTAAGATCATAAGAATGTTTTAGTACAGAGTTGGCACAGGAAATATTTTCTGAATTCCAAATGTCAACTCATAGACAACCATTTAAATATAAACCTTGGTAAACTGGAGACTGCATATAGAACAAAGCTGAAAGGAGTGCCTAAATTCTACATTTAGAAAATGACATAAAGACAACACGTCAGCTCTGTATTTCTGCTGCACCTTTCTCTCCTAATGGCACAGCTGGTTATCCACCACCGAGCATCTCATCCATGTTGGGCTGCAGACCCGTTTGTGGGAATTTTGGATAGAGTCTGAGGAAAGGACATTCAGTATCTCTGTGTGTCTAAAGGTGTGCGGCGTCGTTAGAGCTGTGGGTGGCCACACTCCGCCATGTGGAAGAAGAGACCGCCAGCCTCACAGAAAGTTGGGGATGATGCTGATGTACCAGGATATGTGAGGACAAGAGTGGACAAAAACACTGCCTGGGAGACTCTCAGGTTAAGAGTGTTTGTTTATCCTGAGACTTAGTGGCAATGTTTCCTTGAGCTCTAGAAAACAGCCCCTGAATTGTTATAATATCCAAACTAATATTAGTTCTATTCTGCTACTTATAGCCGACATCCTAACGAAGGTCATGGTTGGACCCTCAGTCTCCATACAACCTACATCTACTCATAATGATATGTATACAAATACTTAACCTTGAAAATAGTAATATAATAACTGCCAATACTTTTACACTAGTTATATAGTTAACATTTAATTTCATAACTGAGGCACAGAGAGTCTCAGTAACCTACCAAAGCTCACATGGTTTGTAATGGCACTGAGACTTGATCTCACTCTGATTCTGCTCTCATGCACCAGAAAATACTCCCTTTCTGCATCCTATTTGGAGGATATTTCTTTCTCTACATTATTCATTTTTATGTAAGTCTTTTTGCAAAATTTTCATATACTACATCCTGCGACTATTAATTTCTTATGGTCTCTCAAATACATCTACAATTAGAAAGATACCCACATATCATTTAAACACCCAAATATTTGTCCTGGAAGCTAGTCTGAATCATATACTATGTCTACTTTTTAGCTTTAATTATCAGGGAATACTGAATTTACTAATGCTTCCTCTATTGCAAATTTAAAAAAAAAAAGTGACTATAAAGGAGCATCACTGTTTTCGACCTTAAACCCTTTCTTCAGATTTTATATCTCTCACGGTCTCGCTGGCATATCAGACTAGTAAGTCTGGTATGGCATGTGTATGAGAAAAGGAGGTCCATTGCTAAATGGACCACAGAATGAAATCTTTTAAGTACTGTTCATATCATACATAAAATCACAGGAAAAAGGCTGTGTGACTCTTCCAGGTTATTGGACTTTATAGGTGGTCACCATGCTAAAGGCAGGGGGATGGCCCAGACTGCTTACTGCTACGACAGACACAGAACAAACACTGCGGAAGTCTTCCCTGTAAGTCAGGGCTCCTTTAAAACTAACCAGCCATTTACACACTTGAAGACGAGTGACTGTCTTACAGAGAAACTGTAGAGGGCAGTATTGCTATGTATTTTTTATATATTGATTGAGGAACTTTCCACACAGCCAAACAAACCAAGCCTGACAAAAATAGGTTTGCTAGATTAAGAGTATATATAATCTTTTTTAAACAATAACTGGTTTGTTACACTTATTTTAAAGTCACTCACAAAATTTTAGAACACTAGCTTTCTACCCACCCACCTACACCCAAATCCCCTTCATTTATTTCATGACACCATTTTTATTGGCTGTTCTTTCTGAGTTATTGTATTTTTCAGTTAAAAATCATTCTGTTTCAGACTGTAAGTATACATGATAGATGTTCACTGTTTGGCTTTTTTAATGTCATGTTGTAGTGAGTTTTGTTTTTGCGTTCTTAAATGTTTCGTGCTTGGGGCTTCTTTTTGTTCAATAGAAGTATAAATTATATCCTCCAAGACTACTTCTCACATGAGGTTTTTCTTTTAAGAAAAATACCTGTATTCGATTTTTTATACTATAGAAATGTTTTAATAAGAAAAGCAGAAAAAATGAAAGAACCTATGTTAAAAAATGGTTGTTCATGTTGCTCTAGGCATTGTCTTAAAAGTGGGAACATATTATTTCTAATGCTATCTGTGATTTTAAATAGAAGACAGAAGATGCTATTCTCAATATGCCTTGGTTACTGACTGGCAGTGGATAAGGACCCTGAGGTCTTGCGTTCAACCCACCCGCAGAGCCTCTGCTCTCTGGGTGTGAGGCCGAGGGATACATGGAAACATGAAAGATGGCCCAGGCCCCCATGGAGCTCACAATCTATTTGAAACGTTAGGGTATGGGATAAACGTAAAAGCAAAGGGAAGTTATATAAAAGAAAAATAGCAGCCAAATACAAGAAATGTCACAAGAAAGTAATGTACCTTTTGCGGTCCTCACAACGGCTGTTGTGAGGCTTACTGGAGGAGGACCCAAGCCAGAATATGGATGCATTTGTAAAGAAATAAAAAATGAGGGATGCAACACTTCAGGAAGAATCAGCCACATACTCAAAAGTGGGACAGGGCAGTATATCACAATTTAATGTACGAGTCACTAAATGACAGTTCTTGAAAAAAATAGCAAATTTCTAGCCTAGTCTCTTCATTCCTGGATATCAGGACATTATCACACGTGGAGAAATTAGCTTACAATTCTTTATCCTACCCTCTCTTTCCCACCTGAGAAAAACATACAGTGAAAATATCAGGCACCTACATTACTGCCTTCACTACTACCTCCTTCACTACCCCAAGGAAATCTTTATGAGTGCAGGAGAACAAAACAAAACAAAACAAAACAAAACAAAACAAAACCCTGACCCTTAATTTTAAGTTAAATCAAAAGTTCTTTTAACATGTACTATGGTCATTTGTTGACACGCCTGCTTTCTTAGTGTCCTGGACGGCTAGTCTCCAAGGGAAGGGGGTGGGAGGTGGAACTGCAGTTCCCAGCGCCACACTGCGGGGCAGGGGAGGCACTGCGAGAACCTATAGAACTGAAAGCACAGATTCCCGCCTCCAATCCAGTCCAGTGGACGGAGATTCTCCCTTCAATGGACTCCTCTGGTACTTTCTTTTCCACAGAGAGCATTCTTCTACGTTACACGCTTACTTCGGTACACTGCAACCAATTAGATTATAAATGCCTTGAGTTAATGTCATTAAATGCATTATCCATTTCTTACATCTTCCACACTGTACACTGTGCAACCAGGTACATAACTACTTGTCAAATTAATAAAATACTCCTCCTTGTAAGATTCACCTCTCCCAGGCACCCGTTTACCCGTATCTGACAATGGCAGCCACTCTGAGGATAACAGCACCTTGTTTTAACCTCACATCTACATTTAAACATTGCTCAGAATTAATAATAGAGAGTACTGAGCATAGAGTAAGGACCAGGAGGCTTCTGAAAATGGAGGTCATATTTAGACTTGTCTGGCTGTGTAATGGAGCCTCACATATGATATTCTGTACTACCTGGCTAATTCCCTCTAAATGACTGTAATACCTATTAAGAATTCTCTGAAATAAAGGCCTAACAAAGGGCATTTATATGGATAGACATATGTTAAAAAAATCCAAGAACTATCTCAAAAAAAAAAAAACAGCACTGCATAATGAAAAATATCTGACCCAATGTGAAAGAGGATACAATAAATTCAATGTCCCTTTTGTTACAAGTTGTTGTGTGTTCCTGTCAGTCAGGAATGTCAGAGCTACAAGCAACTGCGTGGTTTCCCCTAAGTACTTGTGGAGGGTTTACTGAAAACCTTGGTCAATCAGCTTCTCAGCCTCAATATCTACCCTCCCATACCTTGCTCCCCTCCTCTCTCTCTCTCCTTCAACAGTGAAGTATCATTTCATAACCAATATGCTAAACGTACATTCTCATTAAATGTTCACACAGAGTACTAATTAGCAGTCTCATTTGGGAAATTCTACTCAGTCATTCTGTGTTTGGGGCCTCATATCTTTCTCACACACATAGAGTAAAGATATGACTGAGATTAAAAACAGAATTCTAAAAATTCATAGATTCAGAGTCCCTGGGATTTGAAGTCAAGTGAATAATAATTCTGGGGAACACAAGCCAGGCTCTTGCCTCTCCAGGGTTGAAGCTTAATGCCAAACATATTTGAATTGTGGTTTTGCCAGTAAAGTACTCTGGGGTCTTACAAAATGAAAAATATTTTTCAAGTGGAAAATGGCTCCCATTTTTTTCTATGAGTATTTGGGAAAAGCTGAATTCATATATGATAATCAAAACAAACACAACAGAACCACAGGGAAAAAAATGCATTTACAAATGGATGGATTTCTTGAAAGAGATGCTTAAAAAAAAAGATATGGAAGGTGCAAAGTCATGTATTGAATGCAAATTCAATAATGCTTAGGACCAACCCATCAGTAAATCTTGGGATTCAGGCGCTGGAAAAGACTCTAGAAGTTAAATAATCAAGCAGTGTTCAGCTTTGGTGTAATACTACTGTGTTATGAACTACTTTGCAACCCAGTAGTAGCTAAGAATAAAGTAGTAGCATTTGTAAGAGATTTACTTATTTATAATTAAAGTTGATTAGGTTACTTCCACACAAGCTCTGGGATGCTTCTTTATGAAAGAACAAG
The DNA here is from genome assembly GCA_004026765.1 of Micronycteris hirsuta. Taxonomy (NCBI): domain Eukaryota; kingdom Metazoa; phylum Chordata; class Mammalia; order Chiroptera; family Phyllostomidae; genus Micronycteris; species Micronycteris hirsuta. The sequence goes on from PVJI01008020.1 coordinate 28,430, forward strand.
AGGTGGAATTACAGTCAGCCCTTCGCATCTGCTGATTCAAACAACCACAGATTAAAAAAAATAAAAATAAAAATAAATAAACCCCCAAAACGTTTCACGGCTGCTGTGTCTATATAGTTAGGTCTATAATTGCAGCTGACATGGCATCTGTACAGAATATATACAGATTTTTTTCCTTGTCATTATTCCCTAAAAAATACATCATGACAACTATTTACAGAGCACTTACACTGTATTAGGCATTATAAGTAATCTAGAGATGATCTAAAGTATATGGGAGGATATTCGTAAGTAATAAGAAAATACTCTGCCATTTTATACAAAGAACTTGAGCATCTACAGATTTTGTTATGCACATTGGGGTCTTGGAACCAATCCCCCACTGTTACCAAGAGATGACTGTACAGTCTTTCACTCCTGTGCTGACCTGCAGACAGTGCCAGCTGACCTGTATGTCTTTATGGAAGTAGGAGAAGAGATTGAGAACTGCCACTCCAGTGCACTAACGCATCTCTTCTCTGTATGTTTGGTTTCTTTGACTCTTTCGAACATTTGACTTATTCCTCGTCACAATTTTACCTCCAAAGTCCCAGAGTTCATTTATTCTCTTAAATATCTTCTTAATGACAGTGATACATTCTAGCTTCCATTTAAATTTGTGATTTTTTATCCCAGAGAGGTAACCATATACAGTAATTTAACAACATGGTCTTCCTTTTGCTTTCAATGTCATTCCAGTGAATCTGAGTTTCAAAAACATCCACCATTTCTCAGAGACTCGGATTCTCGCACTTTAACTGAGATCTAGCAGTCCAAGTGATACATGAGACTTGACATAACCCACAATTATTCAAGACTTCAGTCTCTGGTTCTCATGTAAACCATGATGTTTACAGCATTTAAAACAATTTCAGTGTTTCATATATAAAATTTCAAATATACTTTACCATAGAACATCTACATTCTAACATGTTTAAACAATATGCTGAAGGTCACAAAAGGACTATTTGTTGTCTATAAATCATGTGCAAAATAGCACTGAGTTATAAAAAAAAATTATTTTCCCCTTAAGAAATGTATAAGCTAGGACTTCCGGCCAAGATGGAGGCATAGGTAGATATACTTTGCCTCCTCACACAACCAAAAGAACAACAACAACAAATCTAAAAACATAAAACAGTCAGAACTGCCAGAAAATGAAACTGTATGGAAGTCCGACAACCAAGGAATTAGAGGAACATTCATCCAGACTGGTAGGAGGAGTGGAAATGACTCCTGGCAAGGCAGTAGCTGGAAGACCAGGGTGGGTGAGGTAGAGGCTGGAAGACCGGGTGGTCCCACATTTGCATGTGAATAAACCAGGAGGAACAACTAGGGAGTGAGACAGATGGCACTACCCAGGGTTCCAGCCTGGGGAAATAAAGCCTAAAAAACTCTGACTGAAAAAAAACCTGTGGGGGTTGAGACAGAGGGAGAAACTCCCAACCTCACAGAAGAATTCACTGGAGAGACCCACAGGGTCCTAGAATGTACACAAACCCACCCATCCGAGAATCAGCACTAGAAGGGCCCGATTTGCTTGTGGGTAGCAGAGGAAGTGACTGAAAGCCGTCCAAGAGCCGAGCAAGTGGCACTGTTCCCTCGCTGACCCCTCCCCCACATACAGCACCGCAACAAAGCAATGTTGGTTACCCTGCCCTGGCGAATACTTAAGGCTCCACCCTTTATTATGTAACAGGCTCACCAAGACCAAAAAAAAAAAAAAGTGGCCCAAATGAAAAAACAGATCAAAGACCCGCGCCACGCCCCACCCCCGAAAAAATACAACTCAGCAATGAAGAGGTAGCCAAACTATCGGATGCAGAATTCAAAACCCTGGTAATCAGGATGCTCACAGAAATGGCTGAATATGATCACAAAATAGAGGAAAAAGTAAAAGCTATGAAAAGTGAAATAAAGGAAAATGCACAGGGAACCAATAGTGACAGGAAGGAAACTGGGACTCAAATCAACAGATTGAACCAGAAGGAAGAAATAAGCATTCAACTAGAACAGAATGAGGAAACAAGAATGCAAAAAAATGAGGAGAGGCTTAGGAACCTCCAGGACAAGTTTAAATGTTCCAACATCTGAATCATAGGGGTGCCAGAGGAGAAGAGGAAGAACAACAAATTGAAAACTTACTTGAAAACATAATAAAGGAGAACTTCCATAATCTGACAAAGGAAATACACTTCCAGGAAGTCCAGGAAGCTGAGAGTCCCATAGAACTTGGACCCAAGGAAGCATACAATGAGGCACATCATAATTACATTACCCAAGATTAAAGATAAGAAGAGAATCTTCAAAGCAGTAAGAGAAAAGGAGACAGTTACCTACAAAGGAGTTCCCATAAGATGATCAGCTGCTTTCTCAAAAGAGACCTTGCAGGCAAGAAGGGGATGGGAAGAAGTATTCCACAACATAAAAGGCAAGGACCTATATCCAAGATGACTCTATCCAGCAAAACTATCATTTAGAATGGAAGGGCAGATAAAGTGCTTCCCAGATAAGGTCAAGTTAAAGGAGTTCATCATTACCGAGCCTTTGTTATATGAAATGTTAAAGGACTTATCTAAGAAAAAGAAGATAAAAAACTATGAATAGTAAAATGACAAGAAACTCACAACTATCAACAATGAAACCTGAAAAAAAAAAAGAACTAAGCAAACAACTAGAACAGGAACAGAACCAGAGAAATGGTGATCACATGGAGCGGGGAGAATGTGGTAAAAGTACAGGGAATAAGAAGCATAAATGGTAGGAACAAAACAGAGAGGGGGAGGTTAAGAGTAGTATGGGAAATGGAGAAGCCAAATAGTACGACCCATGGACATGAACTAAGGGGGGGGTGCAGGTGGGATGGAGGTACAGGGCAGAGGGGAATAAAGGGGGGGGATGGGACAACTGTAATAGCATAATCAATAAAATATAATTAAAATATTTTTTAAAGTCTAAACAGAGTACCACACCCAGGAATTCCATGCCTAGGTTTATGCAAGAGAAATAAAAATATACATCCACACAAAAACTTGTACATGAATGGTCATAGCAATATTTTATACAAAAGCCAAAAAGTAGAAATAACCCATATGCCCATCAACTGATGATTGTATAAATAGAAATTGTATATGTATACAATGGAACACAATAAAAAGAAATGAAATACTGATACCTACTACAACATGGATGAATTCTAAAAACACTGTTAGGTGAAAGAAGTTAATCACAAAGGACCACATCTCATTATAATTCCATTTATATGAAATATCCAGAATAGGCAAATCTATAGAGACAGAAAGTAGACTACTAGATTGCCTGAGTTTGTTGGGGGTCAGGGGGACAGGGGGTCAGGGGGTCAGGCATCAGGGGTAGGTGTGGGGAGAAGAAAATGATGGCCAAGGGAGGTAGAGTTTTTTTTGGGTGATGAAAATGCTTTAAAATGAATTGTGGTAATGGGTGCACAATTCTGTGAATAAGTCATTTAATTATACTCTTTAAATGGGGAATTGTATGACATGTGATTTACATCTCAAAAAAGCTGTTAATAAGAATGTATAAGCTAGCTAGTGATATGAAAATAATGAAAACAACTAATGCAGATGATATAAACACTGAATAGCAGCACCTATTTTGAAGTTTTATAGACCAGAGACTGAACCTTGTTGTAAACCTTAGCTTCCACATCTGTAAATTGGACCTAATCAAAGAACTTACATTAATGGCATTCTTTTGGAATTTACCTAATACTTCTTTGCCTAGTATAGAGTAGGCATCAGTAAATTAACTCAATACACATTTATATCTATAGTTATCTATATCTACATATTATGTATACACACACTTTTTTTATTCTCTTCTTTCTCCTACATTTATAGTAATTTGGTCATTCTGCTATTTACTTAAGGAAGAAATGCAGGTTGCCTATTCCATTAGTGAGCAAAATCAACCTCGAGCTTAGCTGAATAGGCAGGCTGAGCGATTCAGTATTCCTTTTCTTTTCCTCCTTCTTCTCCTCTCTCGGGCCATCCTTAATTTCCCCCACGTCCATGTTGTGTGACGTGAGAGAGACATCACCACTATCTCAGCTCAATGACCGCCTATCTCTTCTAGGAGAAACAGATTTGGGGTCAGTTGTCAGCTCCAAAGTCAAGGACAATTGCCCGTTCTGTGCCCTAGTGCCCACATCTTGCCAAAGGGTGGCAGATGGCATCTTCCCTGCAGACCCTCTGAGTCACGTGGCAATTGGCCTGGGTGACTTTTCCATCCCCTCCGTAGCCAGTCTACTCCACTCCCCCTGACTTTTCCACTCCCTCCCCAACTTTGACCAACAAAAAATGGACTTTGTAAAGTGTCATTTTTTCCATAATCCCCTCAATGAAGCTTTTTAAAGAGATCTTTTTATTTGTTTTCAGTCTTTGAACTACATAATCAGACCACGTGGAGTGGTGTTCTCCACCTTGTAACATTTGACAACCACATAAAACGTGAATGAAAAAGCATGGGGCCTGCACAATCTCCTCGGGGGCCACTTCTCTCCTCTCCTACACTGGTGGAGCAGAGCTGTGACTTTGCAAAATCACACACCGAAATGTCACTAGAGACTGAAACAAACCCAGTTTCCATTTCAACTTCCCGTCAGTTTCAGTAGCGCTGCCTGTCCTCTGACTCCAAGAGAAGAAAAGAGGTCACATCCAGATAAACTGAGGCGATTATTTGCCACAATGCTTGCAACCATCTACCGGCTATTTGGCCCTTTTGTCTGTCTCCAAGCCATGCACAGGCCCCATTGAACCATACTGAATATAAACAAATAAGTAAGTCATACACAGACAGTAAGGAGTTTTACGTGTACACATATAATGATGCCACTCTCAAACTATTTGCATTCAGAGATATTTCTGGGAAAAAAAACCCAAAATCTGTTTGTATTTTTTAAACTCTCCCTTTTCTTTACAGAGTCATTTAATAAGATATCACCATAGATGTTGTCTAAGATGTTCTCCTTTTTCTAACAACAAAAGCCATTCAAGCACCATCTTCAGTATGATCTTGATAGTCTTCTCCACAGTCTCTTCTGTCGTGTGGCTGAAGGGGCATAAATGTCCACCTGTCTGCTGTGCAATGGAAAAAAAACCTGTGAGTGTCTTGTCCCCTCAGCTTCTTCTGAAAGGATAGCAAAATTATGTGAAAGGCACTGTGGCTCTGCCATTTTGCTAGCTGGTTCAATAAATGATTTCACCTTGAAGCTTTTGGTTCTTTGTAAAATTAAGATAGTAGTAGAAACTACCTTTAGCATGGTTAAATTTAATAAGAATCCAAGACTAACAGAGTAAAAGTTAAAAAAAAATGTTAGCTTTACTATTGCTCTTTCATGCACAAGGAATCTGTGTCTCTGGGATAGTATGTGACTGGTAAAGGACAGCCACAAGGTAGGATTATGTTAGAAAATATCTCAGAACCAAGCATAATGGTAGGTGAGGTGGGAACTTATTTTATGATAAACTGAGCCATGAGCTAAAAATATGCAAAGAATGGGATTTTCTTCCACTCACATGAAGGGAAGAAGAGTGAGAAGGGGGAAAGAAAGATGATAAGACAGTACTTATCCTTAATATTTGATTAACTATTTATTATGTGCCAACTATGAACTGAGCACACAAAATATAATGGTGAATGAAATAGGTTAAAAAATTTAAGAAATCATTAAATTTAGAATATAAAACCCTGTGACAGACATGAGCAAGATAACTAATAACGGATATCCAACTGCGGGTGTTTACTTTCAATAGGAGGTTTCCTCTGAGGAGAAAACATTTAAATTGATATTTGAATGAAAAGAAATTACTAGGAAAATACAACCTCCAAAAAACCTCTAAAAATAGGGGCAAGGGCATAAAAACTGAGTCCAACAGGCATAAGAAGTCTTCCATCTAAAAAATTTGGAGGCTTTCATCAACTACGAGGCAAGTCACTGGGCTTGAGGCTGGTAGATACAGGGCTCCTGGGGGCGGGGGCGGGGTCGTGCAGGCCTGCGGAGTTGCACCTGGAGTTTAGATGCTAAGCTAAGTTCGATGAGAAGCTGGGGAGGCTTTATATAGCCAGTGATTTGGTTTAGCTTATTTTAAAATGATCTTCTGGAATTTTGGAGGAAAACAGAATCCAGAAACTCAGGAAAGAGATGATATGACCTAGACAAGAAGAGACAGATATGGAGAGAAGAGGATAGAGCGGAGATATGGTTTGGAAGTATAATCAGCATGACGGGCTGATGGGCTAGTTGTTGAGGATGAGGAAGAGCAGGGATTCAAGGATCGTGCCCTGAGTTACAGCAAGTCTGAGTTGTTGTTGTTTAATTTAATTTAATGCATATTAGCAACCTGGAAAAGGACAGACTGCAAGAGGTCTGAGCAGACTCAAATTATCAAGGCCCAGGGACTGGGGAGATAGAAGGGAAGCATGTAGGCAAGAGGAGAGCCAGGTGAGGAGAATAGGCCGTTCTGGCCTGCAGCTAGAAAAGGGGCAGTAGCCGAATGAAGCACAGTAGTCAATAAAACAAGCCAGGTGAGGCATAGTCTCTAAATGCTCCTTTTATTTTTAAGGCTTTAACAACATCAAAAGGCAATCTATGGTGATCCCAGGCTAGGGTTCCTGCATCCTGCTTGGGGCTAAAGTAGACAGCAGGCAGCAAAGGAGAGTTATTGAAAATGAAAGAATGAGGCTTTTTAAGAAACATGCTTGGTCTTGTGCTATCTGCAGTTGACTCAACCAGAGGAAGAAAACCTTATAGCTTAAAAAATAAAAACAGTGCCAAGAGAAGCTATGGGGGAAAAATACTCTTTTCAACACATGATGCTAGAACAACTCGATATTCACATGCAAAAAATGTTGGACCTCTTCCTTACACCATACACAAAAAAATTACTCAAAATGAATCACAGACCTAAATGTAAGAGCTGAACTATAATGCTCTTAGAAGAAAACATGGAGATAAAACTTTAAGACCTTGATTTAAGCAAAGTCTTTTTACACATGACAAAGAAGTGACCAAAAATTAGATAAATTGAACCTCATTAAAATTAAAAACTTGTGTGCTTCAAGGACACCATCAAAACAAGAAAGTAAAAGGACAATCTATGGAATGGGAGAAAATATTTTCAAATCATATATCTGGTAATGGAACTTGTATCTAGACCACATAAGGGATACTTAGAAGTCAACAATAAAAAACAAGGTGTTTTTTCAAACAGGTGTTTTTGAAAAGTATATATATAAATGTCCAAAGCACATGAAAAAAATTCTCGATATCATTAGCCATTAGGAAAATGAAAATCAACAATAATATCACTTCTCACCCACTAGGATGGCTAATAATAAAATAAAGATATTAACAAGCATTGAAGAGGATATGGAGAAGTTGGAACCATCGAATATTGATGATGGGAATGTAAAATCATGCATTCACTATGGAAAACAGTTTTGCAATTTCTCAAAATGTTAAACATAAAGTTACAATATGACCTAGTAAGTCCACTTCTAGGTAAATACTCAAAAGATTTGAGTATATATGTCCACACAAACACTGTACCTATAAGCTCATTGCAGCATTATTTGTAACGGCCAAAAAGTGAGAAAAAGTAGAAAACTTCCAACAACAGAATAAGGAATAAATAAAAATATATGACCAACAACGTAACATTATTCATAAAAAAAGCAAATGAATACACAATACATGTACAACATGGAACAATCTTGGAAACTTGATTAAAAGAAGCCAGACATAAGACTACATATTGTATAATTCAATTTATATGAAATACTCAGAAATGGTGAATCTGTACAGATAGAAGGTAGATTGAAGGTTATCTAATGCTTAGAGCGTGAGATAAAAAGGTAGTGACTGCTAATGTGCATGAGGTTTCTCTCTTGGAGTAACGAACATGTTCCAAAATCGACTGTGCTTATGGTTGCACAACTCTGTGAATATGTTAAAAATCATTGAGTTGTACATTTCAAATGGGTAAATTGCATGTGAATACAGTTGTTAAAAAATAAAATCAAACATTTTCTGACAGAACAGTTTGGATGTCAGAAGTTAATAATGTGTTTTCCTACACTGAAGTTAATATAAAATAATATAAATTGCCTTTTCAACAATCCCCGAAATTTGTCACTTTACCCTAATTAGGTCACCATCAAGGCAGACATTTCAGAAATACACTTGGTCCTTATTTAACATCATCAGGAGGTTCTGTTACTTTAAGCAAGATGACATATAACAAAACCAGTTTTACTATAGGCAATTGCTATAAACAAGAGTTAAGTTCCTACAGCATCTTATCAATGTTATAATTAAATGATATTGAACTAATCAACATTGCGCAAGGGCCTGCTCTATTGTCCTCCACACTAAAATTTTCCCAACAATAAACAGCTGGCTTAACAAGATTCCTCAGCCCGGCTGGTGTAGCTCAGTGGATTGAGTGCGGGCTGGGAACCAGAGGGTCCCGGTTCAATTCCCAGTCGGGGCACATGCCTGGGTTGCGGGCCAGGTCCCCAGTGAGGGCCATGTGAGAGGCAACCATACATTGCTGTTTCTCTCCCTCTCTTTCTCCCTCCCTTCTCCTCTCTCTGAAAATAAATAAATAAAATCTTAAAAAAAAAAAAAAAAAAAGATTCCTCAACATCACACTGTTGGATAAACACAATCTCATCCTCCTTCCTTCCTTATTGTGTTTTAACTGCTTTTGTTCAGATTCTTAAGTAATTTTCCATTGAATTATTTACCACCTTATTTTATTACACATATGTACATGGCTTTAACAAACTATTGAAAAGGCTGCCAAGTTTTTCCTATCATTGTACATACTGCCTCCATGTTGACAACGAACAGCACTATGATAACACACATATGTAGGGCTGATTAAGGAAGGCTTCTGGCCTCTCTGCCTGCTTCAGGACACAGATTCAACCACTAAAGCACTGGCCACTCAGCAGGAGTGCAGCGGTGAGACCCACAACCTCTACAGCACACGGGCAGAAGGTAGGAGCAACACACGAACCAACTCAGACACTAGTGTTCACACTAAGCATTTATTCAAAATCAATACAATCATCAAACATTAATCTAACAAGAAACATTCTGATGTCAAATATGGAAACAATTCCCTATCAACATAATATCTAAAAATAACAGAAAACATTTGTTGAAATATAATTATAGTTTGTTACAGATACCACGTTCCAGAGATCTAATAAACTCTCACAAATATCTTTACTGGAGGATAAAATTTTAATTTCTCTGATCATTTTCTCATTCTTATCCTAAATAAACTAACTTAAAAAAAAAAAAAAACACTTGGATCTCAACTGCATGTCACTCATTTACTACTAGTTTTATGATTTTGGAAACTTCCTCAAACTTCTGATACTAACTTTATCATGTGAAAAAAAATATATTTAACTCATAAGAGTGGGAAAATTAAATAAAATAATCCATATAAAGTACCTAATACTATAGTTAGCATATAGAGCACATCAAATAGTAACTAGTATTATGATTATTAAATTGTCACTACTATACTACCAAAATCAAGTGAACGAGGACAACTTGAGAAATCAAAGAAGTCTAATACTAATATAGCCAAAGAGACCATGGGACAGTGGAAAGACTACTCAGCTGGGAATATGAAATTCATACAAAGCTGGCCTCAATAACCTCTCTCAGGCTCATATTCTTCACCTGTAAAATTAACAAAATGGTCTTTGATGTTCCTTACATCTTCTATAAAATAAGGGAAAGGGATTGATTTATTTTCATTTTCCTTAAAATATCCTTTAAGATTTTTTTGCCTTAATCAGATTTAAAATGATTTCTTTAAAAGCCAAGTCATGCTTAGTATAAAGTAATGGAGACAATAATAGCAAATCACTCAAACAGTAGTAAAAAAAACTTTTAATGAATTTAAATATATAATCTTAGGAATATAAAAAATTATTACCAACCATCCCTTGGTTATAAAAACACTTTAAAACAGTCTGGAGTCTCCACAAAGAACAAAAGTTGTAAAGCCTTAAAAAGCAAACAATCTTATATAATCCAAATTCCAAATCTCTCAAAAATGTAAGTAATATACTAGCCCTCCTATTGCAGTTTAGCTACATCTAAAATTATAGAAAATCATTTTTCAACAAGTATTTCAATCTTTATAATTTCTTCTATGTGAGACAGTTTTTATATGACATATGGGACAGATATTGAGAAATGTCAAGAAGCTACTTCTTTATTGTTATTTTTATAAAATAGAAAATAGTAACTAATTTGGAACACATTTTGAGTTCAAACAGTCCTTTCAAAAGTAGAGTATATTATTCATCTTGCAAAGGAGATTTATTTCATATATTATTCAAATTTGTGCACCGAGACAAAGAAATATGGTCTAAATGAAAGAACAGATCAAAACTCCAGAAAAAGAACTAAGTGATGAGGAGATAAACAACTTATCAGATGCAGAGTTCAAAACACTGGTAATCAGGATGCTCACAGAAATGACTATGTACAGACAAAAAATAAAGGTAGCTGTGAAAGTTACACAAAGTCAAATAAAGAAAAATATACAGGGAACCAACAGTCAAGTGAAGGAAACCAGGACTCAAATCAATGATTTGGAACAAAAGGAATAAATAAACATTCAAACAGAACAGAATGAAGAAACAATTCAAAAAAATTAAGAGAGGCTTAGGAACCTCCGAGACAACTTTAAATGTTCCAATATCTGAATCATAAGGGTGCCAGAAGGAGAAGAGGAAGAGCAACAAATTGAAAACTTATTTGAAAAAATAATGAAGGAAAATGTCTCCAATCTTGGTAGTGAAATAGACATGCAAGTCCAGGAAGTTCAGAGAGTCCCAAAGGAGTTGGACCCAAGGAGGGCCATGCCAAGACATGTCATAATTAAATTACCCAGGATTAAAGATGAGAGAATCTTAAAAGCAGCAAGAGGAAAGCAGAGAGTTACCTACAGAGGAGTTTCCATAAAACTATCAGCTGAATTCTCAAAACAAACCTTACAGGCAAGAAGGGGCTGGAAAGAAGTACTCCACATCATGAAAGGCAAGGACCTACATCTAAGATGACTCTATCCATTAAAGCTATTATTTAGAATAGAAGGGCAGATAAAGTGCTTCCCATATAAGGCCCAGTTAAAGGAGTTCATCATCACCAAGCACTTATTATATGAAACGTTAAAGGGATTTATCTAAGAAAAGAAGATCAAAACTATGAATAGTAAAATGACAACTCACAACTATCAAAAACTGAACCTAAAAAACAAAAACAAACTAATCAAACAATGAAAACAAGAACATAATCACAGAAATGGAGATCACACGGAGGGTTATCAGTGGGGAGGGGCAGGGGGAAAAGGTACAGGGAATAAGAAGCATAAATGGTAGATACAAAATAGTCAGGGAAAGATTAAGAATACTATAGGAAATGTAAAAGGCAAAGAACTTATGTGTATGACCCATGGACATGAACTAATAGGGCAGGATACTGGAGAAGGGGAATGCAGGGTGAACAGGATAAAGAGGATAAAAAATGGGACAACTGTAATAGTATAATCAATAAAATATAAAAAAATCAAAACTAGGATCAACAAAATGGCAAAATATGCATATCTATCAAAAAATGGAATCAAAAAACAAACTAAGCAAACAAGGACAGAGATGGAATCAGGAATGGGGAGAACATTTTGATGGTTTCCAGATGGGAGGGAATGGGTGAAGAGGTGAAGGGATTAAGAAGTACAAATCGGTAGTTACAGAAGAGCCATGGGGATGTAAAGTACAGTATAGGAAATGGAGTAACCAAAGAACTTTCACACATGACCCATGGACATGAACAATGTGGGGGGATTGCCTGAGGGAGTGGGGGTTGCTGGGTGCAGGGGGCGAAGGAGGAAAGTCAGGACACATACAATAGCACAATCAATAAAATATAATTTAAAATAATTATATTTCCCCACTTGATTTGCTTTTGCTGTTAAAGATAAAAATCTAATTTTACTAGGTCAGTCCTAAGGTTCTATTTAAAAGTAATTTTCAATATTTATTTGGTCAAGGGATCCTAAAGATTCAAGTTTTACTGAAAGGGTACGAATAACTGTTAACTGCATCGGATGCATTGGGCTTACTAGAGATCCAGCCCTGGCAGACAGTTTACTCATACAGGAATTAGTGTCTTATCAATGGAAGCCAAACTAGTAGGTGTGCACTATCAATTTTCTTTTCACTGTGGATATTTTATTCTGACTCTTTCAGTATAGTTTCTTTCCATTGTTGGGGGTTGTCGAGAGTCTATGCTCTTTCATATTTTCAAATAAGTAACCTGAAGGTGAGTATGAATTTCCAAAAGCCATGGAAGTGAGAGCCTATAAAAGCTCCAGATTCAAATATCTGAAAAAGAGACCTCCCGATTGTTTTGAGGAGCAATAAGATGGCCACATTGCGCTTTGAAAGGGATCGTGTTCTCAGCCACTAAGAACACACTGAGCCATTGTGCCTGGCCCTTTCCACATCACTGAGTCAGTGATCAGTAAGTCTAAGCAAACAGCCAGTCTGCTGCCTGCAGTTTCCCATTTACGATTAGTCCCATCACTTGCAGTTCCATCAGTAGTTATCATTTGTACCCTTGATGATTTATGTTCCAGACAGCAATGAAGAGGCACTGCTGGCTGCTAGAAACCTAGCGCAGAAGGAGACATCCATCTCAAAGGAAGCAGCAATCAAATCTACTGGGGCTCACAGGTTAACAATAATGAACTGAGCAGGGTAAGTGGTATCAACATTTGGATGCCACCTCACCTTGACTGAGAAGAGGTGTTATATATGGCTCAGGTCTGGACTTTTAGAAGAAAGGAAACACAAATGCATAAAAGAAATCCATGTTTTACACTGGCACACAGATCATTTCTCTCTCTGTCTCTGTCTCTTCTTTTTCTCCTACTGAGTCCTTTCACACAATCTGATTTTCACACATCACATCAACTAAGAAAGAAAATGGTGGAGAATAAGGTTACTAAGATAAATGAATGGATTCTAGCACATAGAAATAATGAGCTGACCCTTAAAGAGAGATGAGTTGAGGACAAATTAAACACTCTTATGATGGTAGACTAGAGGGACTAATTTATACAAGTCACCATGCTCATGTGAGTGACGCTAGTTTGCAGACATTCACATACACTGCCTCATCTAGTCATTCCTTGCTGTAATGATGAGAAAATGGATGCCACGGGGATGAGAGGACTTGCCTAAAGATACAGCAGGAGGAGGAATCCCATCTCCCCTGCCTGCTAGTTCTGTAAGTACCGGACTGCTTCATAAATGGACTTGATCAGTGTAACCTAGCATGTTGACTGGAACTCTGCCCCTACGGGATGTTCACTAGGATAAAAACCCACTGCTCCATGAGGATAAAACTTGACACATAATATCTGGCTCATAGCTGATTTTTACTAAATGTGTGATGAACTAAACCAAACCTTGAGTTTGAACTGAGTGAGGGAATTAGTGTAACACTGAAGGCTTCTACCCATTTCTAGATTTCACTGACTTCCTATGTCTTCCTTTCCCTATACTTTTTATTCTTCCTCTCTCCCTTCTTTCTTTCTTTCCTTCCTTCAACAGTTACTAAATAGCTATGAAATGCCAAGCAGTTTATTATGTGCTAGAAATAAGATAATGAGCAAAAGCAGAATTCTAGTTCTCATGCAACTTACATTCTTGTGAGGGAGACAAACATAATTTATATAAGAAAAATGCTGAGAAATATAAGCCATGGGCCTTCAATAGTACCTTAAGACAGACTGGGAGGGAGGATCAAGTACAGGTTTCTCTGAAGAAGTAATACCTGAGATACTAGGTGAGGGGTGAGTAGTAGTTATTTTATGAATCTTGAACTGAGGGGGAGGAACCATTTAAAAAGGAAAGAACAGCATATGTAAAGATCCTATGGCTAGTGTAAAGGATGGCACATTTGAGAAACTGCAAGGAAGTTAGTGTGGATTGAATTCACAGAGCAAGGGGGAAAAATGAAACATATTGGGATAGTCTATGTAGGGGCCTGTAGGTTGTGAAAAGATTTTTTAAATAGGAGGTGAAAATCATATTGGAAAATCAAAAATATTACTTGGTATATGGGAACTTTCCATATTTTCTGCACAATTTTTCTATAAACTAAAACGGCTAAAAATAAAGTATATTAAAATGTCAGTGGCTACAGTAAATGAGAGAGAACAGAGTGAGGGACAGAATCTTGTCTGAGAATGAGCTAGGAGAATACCGTCTGGTTCCAGTTCTCTAGTTCTCCAGTATCTGTCCCAGTTCTCTAGGACAAAGAGGGCCCTCCAGCATGAACAGGTTAAGAAGAAGAGGAGAGACAAGTAATGGTGACTAAGAAGACATGGGCAATGAAGTAAGGAGAAAATCAGAAAACCATGGTGTCCTTGAAGCCAAGGTAGAATGTGTATCAAGAAAGCTGATTAAATGTGTCAAATGGCCTGATTGGACCAATATTGTAAGGACTGAAACTCAATAATTAGATTCAGGAAAATCAAAGGTCATCGACATGAATACAGAAAATTCTGGTGGAGTAAGATGGGAACAAAAATAGATTGAGGCATAAACAAGAACTGGAGAGGGTGTATATAGAATACAGGGAAGTTCTGTTGCCAAAAGACACAATACACATGAAGTAATAAATAGTGGGAGAAGTGTGGTCAAGAGATGATTTTTTTAAAATCAAAGTGTAACAGGGTACAGAGTGAGAGTCCCCTGAAAATAGGAGAATAGCCCCCACAACCCTTGATTGAGGGAAGTTGAGGAGTGGATGGTACTGTGTTTAAGATGCATTGCATAACAATGGCAAGTTAATAGCCATGCCTTCCTGGAGGGAAGAAGGCTGCTGCTCAGGGCCAATTGTGTACTGACTGTGAAAATGCTCAGGGACTTAAGACAGAGGCAGGGGGTGGATGCCCACCCTAGATGTCCATGCGTTGCTGGGAACTTTTGCCCTGACTAAAGATGGCAGCCAAAAGAAGGTAAAAGACACAGGGGAACTTGAAAAAATGGCGGACACTAACACATCATAGAAGGGTATAGATATGAGATCACATAGGAAGTTCTAGGCTGAGCATTTAAATGAGGGAAGACTGAAAGAAAAGAGGAGAGGCAGCTATGTGGTCTAGAGTAAGAGAGAGAAGGTCTAAAAGCCAGAAGTCTAGTGACTTGCCAAAGCTGGCAGTGTGGCAGGGGACCTGACCAGCCACCTGGATTCGTGAGAGATGCTTGGACCTGAACTGTGACTGGGAATGCTGAACTGTAGACTTCTGCTTTTTGGA
Organism: Micronycteris hirsuta; assembly: GCA_004026765.1. Taxonomy (NCBI): domain Eukaryota; kingdom Metazoa; phylum Chordata; class Mammalia; order Chiroptera; family Phyllostomidae; genus Micronycteris; species Micronycteris hirsuta. The sequence continues at coordinate 43,870 of PVJI01008020.1, forward strand.
AAGACAGCACCTCTGACTGGCATATTCTGAAACTGGCCTGGTTTGGAAAACAGAGGCAGGATCATGTGTTTTGGGGAGGTTTTTAAAGGGAGCAGAACTTAATGGCAGAAATCTGTCAGATATTCCAAATCAGTACAACCTTTAAATAAACAACCCCCTTTCCTTTTTCACCAAACTCTTGAATTGGGAGTCACGCTTCTTGACCACAGGCAATCGAACCCCACAGCTGTTCCAGAACAGCACTGGCGGGGTTTTGTAACAACATGAATAATAGCATGATTGTACACTCATATTTTTTAAATTTTAGTATGTATGAGGTTAATTTTTTAAAATAAAAATGCCAGTTCCCAGGATACCCCTGTAAGCCTATGTGAAAAATCCAACATAGAAGACAAAACTAAATAACAATATGGAAACAGCACAAACAATAGACTATGGCTCCTATAAAAGTAGGAGTGGATGGAATTCAAAGAGACATGAAGAACTGGACTAGGAAGGAAAAGGGATCACTGCTCTGCTGTAATAGAAGGGAAAAACAAAAGGCCAAATGTCACATGTAAGTAGTTCTGTAATTTGGTATCAGGAAATCAAGTAATTTCCACAAAATTAAGTTGACAGTAAGGTTATCTGTGGGAAAGAAAGGCTGATCAAACATGAAATACAAACTAAATCAACTATCCAAATAATTGATTTGCATCAGTTATATCCACATCAAAATGAGTTATTTGTCTTTCAGTCAAAGAACCCATTGTGACAAATCACAGCCCCTAGATTAGAGCCAAAAAGCCCCCAGGCACAGTTCTGTCATTTTCTCCCCTGTGATTCCTGTAAGCAAGTGACACATCAGAAATAATGAGTCATGAGAAAGACAATGTAATTGGTGGTGGAAAAATGAACCCTACATTATGTTATGCCCCTGCACTAATTGTTTCCTAAAGCCTTAATTGCCTGCATTGATGCTCCTTGCTCTTCTACACGCGGAATGACAAGTTGGTAATTCAGTACAGAAGGCTGAGCAACTGGATGAGATGTATCCAGGGCTCCCTTGGCTTTCTCCCCCTGACTAAACGTCACAGTTGTATTTAATGCATGAGTATGCCACTTTTAGAAAGCAGTTTTTTCCCAATAAAAATTAGTCTGAACTTAAACAAAAAATCCAAAGATAATAATGACACAAAGCCAGATGTCTACTCTATTGCTTTTAGGCAAAGTGTTAGAAACAAACAGAACAACAAAAACAAAGCTAGAAACAAAATTAAAGAGATTTTTAAATAAAAGGACAGGATTTAATTTGCAGAAAGGAGTAGCAATATAAAATATCAATATCTGTATATATCTCTCTCACATAGAGACAACAGTATGGTGATAGTCAGAGGGAAAGAGGGTGAGGGGAAGTGGAGGTGGGCAAAGGGGGAATAAACGGGGATGGAAAGGAACTTGACTTTGGGAGATGGGCGCGTGATGCAGTGTGCAGATGATGATTTGTTGACTTGTACATTTGAAGCCTGTATGGTTTTGTAGACCAATGCCACCCCAATAAATTCAATAAAAATAATATATATTTTTTCTTTTTCTGGGCATCCTCCATTTCTATTTCACATGCTTTTAGTTAATAGTTTGCTTCCTAAATCTTTCACATTTTCCAACATTTATGAAAGGATTGAGTGGAATTCTGGATTGTGGCTTAATATATAAACAGAAAAGTCGCCCTCTTTCTTTGAAGAGTAGAACAGGGCGTAAGTGGTCAGTCGTCAACGCGAGGAGGAGTTTGCCTCATACAGATAAAGAGAAGCCTCTGGAAGAACAGTGATATCTCGTCTCCTTTTTCATGCTGTTAGGGACTGTGTTATGTTTCCTCCAAAGATGCACGTTGCAGTCCTAACTCCTACTACCTCAGACCCTGGCCATATTTGGAGGTAAAGTCTTTAGACACCCATTTAATTTCATTTGAGATAAAATGAGGTCAGTCGGTTAGGCCCTAATCTGATCCAAACTGGGCACACAGGGAAGACCATGTGAAGACACAGGGAGAACGTGGCCATCTACAAGGAAAGAAAAGAGGGCTTCAGTAAAACCAACCCTGCTGACACCTTGGCCTTGGACTTTTAGCCTCCAGGCTGTGAGAAAATACATTTCTGCTGCTTAAGCCACACAGTCTGTGGTTCTTTGTTGTAGCATCCCTAGCAAACTAACAAACACTCTTTCTGCCCACCCCTCTTTCCTGTCACAGACACAGAAAATGTAAAACAGTGCCAGTCAAGTAGGAGGAGTTCAGGGGAAAATCTTCTGTATGGGACCAAAGGATCCTTAAACCAGTGCCACTCCAGGATAAAAGTCTAGCGATTGCCCTCTAATGCTGGTGAACCCTATTAGACTCATAGCTGGTTTGATGCAATTTGAATGCAGTATGGAAGTTTGAATTTGGATCTATTACTCTGGTGTTTGAAATATAAGCATTGGTTAGTATTTACCTGTATATTTTCACAAAATTAACTGATTGGCAGTGTGAGGGCAGCCTTGTGTCTAAATGCTGCCCAATTCCCTAGGACTCAGGGCTTCTCTGAGTTGTTTCTGTAACAGGAATAACCGAGTGGCCACCTCTCCAGGACAGCCCAGATCAGCAGGACACACATACGAATCACGTCACAAGTCCCTGGTACATCCCCCATCTTACCACATTAGTATCTCTTCCAGTCTCGGAACTCCCTTCATGTCTTTGCCAATATTTTTCAGGCTGTAATTAATTTGTAACACTTTGATAGTCAACTAATCAAAGTCCTGTAGTTCCTTTAAATTCTAGCTGTAAACTCAGTGACTCTGGAAAGACTTCCTTGATTATTCTAGTCCACATTGACGTTTTGCTTCCAAAATTTCTCTGCATTTATAATCCCATCTAAGACAATTTAGTATCCAGCTCTTATTTATACATGGCACTATTTAAACCGGTGTTCCCACATGTTGCTACTTTTCACTAAGATTTACACAGGCAGAGAAAGTCCTACACTTGTCTTTTTACATCTTCAACACAACCTTGAGAGGGAGGTATTATTACTTCCTATCCGCTAAGAGGGAACTGTGGTTTAGAGCACCTAGCAACTAGCTCCAGCGGTGGAGCTGGGATTTGATCTGGTCCTGTCTAACAGAGAAATCCCATGCCTCTCTCTTTTTCCTTAACTGGCCTCCTGGGTGACCCCCGTGGCCTTCCTTTCTCACCAACAACTCTGAGTCTTCCTCCCTTTGGCATCTCTCCTTCCATGTCACTGTGAAACAGGGCAGTTACTGCTGTACACTCATGTCGAAAAGCAAATGGTTTTGTATTTCGCAAAGCATCAGTTCGTTCCTTGTTTCTGAGTATGTTTTTGCTTTGTTCTGTTTGTTCATTTGTTTTGATTCTTTTTTTTTAAAGCCAGGAAGTCCAAGAACTCCAAGGACACATTTCTGGGTTGCAGATGGTCCTTGAGGTTTTACTTTTTTAAACACTCAGGAGCACTTCAGCTCATTTTTTTTATTACAAAAGAAAAGACAAATGAAAAAGGCTTCCCTGGTTCCCTGCGTGTGGGCCCAGGACTCAGTGGTCTGCCAGTTTTCCCCTCGCTGCGAGCTTCTTCCCACCGCTAATGACCATGCATGACACTGCACACTTACCCTCCTTCTTCCGATGTCGTCTTTTCCCTGTGAAGTACGTCATTTCTCTTTTTCATTCCCTTATTATTCTACCTATTGGTCATTCTCTCAGGCCATTGACTCATTCCAACAGATACTGTCCCTGGCTAATATACAGCTCAAAGAAGTCCTACCACAGAAAAATAACTGCCCAGAAAAACTCTTTTTTTTTTTTCATAATAACAACTGCTGACATTTGCTTAGCACTTACCGTCTATTTTCTTAGCTTGATTAGATTATAAAGCCCTTCCCAATTACTGGATAAAAAACACAGGTGAACACAGTCTCTGAATACATAATTAAAACTATGCTACAATTAACAGTAGGGGAATCACATTTACAGCAAATAACTTGCCAATAAACAGCTTCTGTTACCAAATACTAAAAGATACTGTTGGTTTTAGCATGAAGGAAAGATGAGGAAATGCAGACTACTTTTTAAAGAGTGTAGTCTGAATTAATGAAGTTCTCTAATCTCGTTTCTCCTAAAGCAGTGGTCCCCAACCTTTTTGGCACCAGGGACCAGTTTTGTATAAGACAATTTTTCCATGGACCGGTGGGGCAGGATGGTTTCGGGATGATTCAAGCGCATTACATTCAAGCTCGCCTCCTGCTGTGCGGACCAGTTTCCAACAGACTGGCTTGTACTGTCCATAGCCCAGACGTTAAGGACCCTTGTCCTAAATCATTGAGGGAAAAAAGCTACAATCAAGTAAATGATTCAGAGTGCAAAACACTTTGGATTTTGGCTTATCCAGTGCAATCATTACATAGATGATAAACTGAGTTCTAGTTTACTCATTGATTCAACAAGCATGCATTGAACATATACTATATGACAGTTGCTCTGCTAGATGCTAGGGATAGAAGGTATTGTTTCTTCTTAAAAGCTTTGAATTTAACGGGAAAGAAAGAGAATGAAAACAATTTTCAAAAGGTGAGTTTCAAGGAGAGGGAAAGGAAATGCAGAGGTCACTAACTTTTGAACCCTTAATTTTATTTCTTCATTTGTCATCCTTATTTCTCATTACTCTTGGATTTTTGGCCTCTGTTGAATCTAGATAATAACCCTATCTTTATTCTTACTGGCACAAGAAAGCTATAGCGTGCAGTGGTTTTGTGGGCTCAGAAGGGTGTGAAGCTTGCTTTTAGCATTTGTTAGAAATGTGAGTTTGTGCCACTGTCTACCAATGAGAGAATGGTACCTATCACAGGGACAATCATTGTGTTAAATGAGCCGTTGTAGAAAGCCTGACCTACATTAGTGTGGCACCTGACAGGATTTCAGTCAACATTAGCTACAAAATATTAAGGGGGTATTTTTCATACTGATGTTGCAGAAAAACTGATGGGATAAAGGATAAAGAGATATTAATAAACAGACTACCCCTCTGAGAAAACAAATTTGTTAGTTTTACCAGTACACAAAGTATTGTCATTTTCTGTAAGATGCTTAGATCTTTAAGATATGCACACTGTAAAAAGGAGAGCTTCAAAGATACTTCAAGCTTATTTGATCTTGCAAAAGATGCTTCCATCTCAGGACACTCATGAACTGGTGTGGACTGAACAAAGCATGGGAAATGTTTTTCATGCTAGGCACACCCAACATCCTATTAATGGTATTCATTTCTTAAAAAGCCATATAACAGATTTTGGCTCTGGTCAGGATCTAGAGTTCTAAATGAGCTAACACAGGGTTTAAATAGAGAATTTCAGTTCAGTCACTAAAGCTTTTCAGGTTCATCATGAGTAATAAAAAAAGACATTAAACAGTGATGAAGCTTCCATATAAAGATGGTGGCAAACAGCTCCTGGATCCTGATTTTGAGGCAGCCAGTGGGTAATGCCATGGCCTGGGGAGACAGGCTGTCTCAGGGTTCTAATTCTGGCTCTGGTGGCACCAGTGAGGATTAGCGATTTATATTAGTATCTCGGGCTCTTTTCATAGGTTTGCTTTTTTATCTAGCCACAAGGGTTGGCAAGCTATGGCCCATGGGCCAAATCTAGCCCACTGTCTATTTTTTACATTTTTAAGTTATTGGAAAAAAGTCAAAAGAAGAATAATCCTTTTTTAAAAAAATATTTCTTTTTAGACAGAGGGGAAGGGAGGGAGAGAGAAAAAGAGAAGCACTGATGTGAGAGAGAAACATCGATGGGTTTCCTCTCATATGTGCCGACCAGGGACGGAACCCATAACCCTGGCAGGTGCCCTGACCAGAATCAAACTGACGATCTTTCGTTTTGTGGGACAAAGCCCAACCAACTGATCCACAGTGGTCAGAGAAAGAATATTTCTTTATATTTAAAAATTATTTAAAATCTAAATGTCAGTGCCCATTAATACAGTTTTATTGGAACACAGCTATACCCATTTGTTTATATCACAACAGAAAAGCTGAGCGACTGTAAGAGAGACTTTACGGCCTGTAAAGCCTAAAACATTTACTCTCTGGTCTTCTCCAGAAAACGTTCGCTGACCCCTGACCTAGCATGTTTAATGAATGCTAAAATTAAATAGGAACCGACCCACATGTCTACACTGCAAGAGAGCACTCGACAGTCAGCACTTCTTGTAAGAGTGATCATAAGATCACAATTTTAATCGGTTTATAAATGCCCAGAATGTGTTTTGGTTGACAAGGCATTAACCAGAATTTCAAGAGATTACAAATACCATATGATTTCACTCATATGTGGAATCTAATGAACAAAGTGAACTAACAAGGAAAGTGGGGCCAGACTCATAGATGGAGAGCAGACAACAGTTAGTTGTTACTGGTTGGAGGGATTGTGCAAAAAGGAAAATGGACTCTGACTTGGATAAAAGTGTGGTGATTTCAGGGGCAGGGGTGTATAAAAGGACTAAATAGTAATGAAAAAAAGATTAAATAAAAAAATAATAAACAAAATATCCTTTTACCATTTTAACAGTCTCTTTTAAATGTGTGTTTTAAGGCATTTTAAGTAGTGAGGGAAGTTTGAAAGAAAAATTCCAAAACCATTTTTTATATGAAAGAATACAAATTATGTAAAATATGCTGATTTTAAATGCATTCATGCTCAGAACTACCTGCGTATATATAACTATGTTTTCATACCATAAACAACTCCTACTCACATTCTCTAAATAATTTGCACCCATTAACTAACCAAAAAAGAAAAAGAAATTAAAAAAAAAAAAAAAACCCACAAGCGTCAAGGCAGGCTACAGACGTAGGCCGACAAAAAAAAAAGAGATATCATAGTTGCCTTCAGATAACAAATATAATTGCATGGATTTTAAATTAGCTTTACTAACAAAAAAGAGAAAGAATGATAAGATAAAGAGAGTATTATAAAAGTAAATGCCTTAGCAGCATATTTAACTAATGATCAAGAAAATTACTTTTATGTTAAAACACTATTAAAATACACCACATTTTCATATAAAATAGGTACCAAATGCTGGTTTATACTTTTAAGTGATAGCACATTAAGATATCCAAGATTTTATTTGTTCATCCTAGAAAGAGTTGCAGATACAGACACGCATGATAAACTTTCATTGCTGATGTCACCTAATTATCTCAAAAACTCAAAAGTTGGCACAACTTACTATCTATAATATTTCTCAGGTAGCCTATTATACAGTGCAGCTGCACTGACCATCTAAGTAGGTTCATTTTGGGAAATTAAAAATTTTAGTCTCCAGATCCATAAAATGTTCTATCCAGGAAGTTCTTTGGTAAATGCATGAAACAGGTCTGTATAGTTATAATCATAGGACCAGGAGAAAAAGACAACTGAATCTGGGAGATAAAAGTTAAGAACTGATTAATAATATAGCACATAATTACAAGTAATAAAGTTGTCATGTTAGACATGTATGTATATAGATGAAATAAATAGAGCATTGGAACATAGAGATAAATAGCTAAACATAAAGAAAGAGATAGATACATAGATAGTGATAATGGTAAATAGAATATTAATAGTCTTGGTCTCCAATTTTAAACTATAGTTATTAAACTGTAGAACAAAATTGGGTTTCATGGAATCACTAAAGCCCCTAAAAGTGTTTGCAATTTTGGTATGTATATGTACTTTTTAAAAGATCCATAATGCATTTATTGGATTATCTAAGCACCCATGTTCTGTAACTTTTCATTTAGCTCCTAAAAATTCTTCTGGAAAATAATTAGAATAAAAAAAATTCATTGAAATTTATAGAAGTAATATGCAGTTGGCTGAGGTTATTGAAAATAATTAGCATAGTTATGGCTAATGGTGGGGTAAATGACATCTTTGCTTTTTTTGAAGGGCTTAAGTTCATTTCCAGGCAGATGAAAATCACTTTAGATTACGCATCAAAATTTCTTTTTTTCTTTGATTCTATAGCTAATAATTTGCCTCTCATCTCATTTTCTTGTGTGTTCCTCTTATCTTTCCTTGGGTGGAGGAAGAAAATAAGAAAACCTCTAAGTTCTAGTTCTTATTGATTTTGGGCATTGGGCCCTGATGGGGCTTTGAGAGTCTGGAATATTGGTAATTGCTTTTGAAACCCATAATGGGTCTCTGCTTAGATAATACCTATGCAGGTCAGTGGACTGATTGCCAACAGGTGTGCTTGCTGCTCGCTAGACAGTGAGTAATAACCTAGCCAGTGTGTAGAGCAAGTTGGTGAAGAACCTGGGGCTATTTCTGCAATGTGAGTTCTGAGTGAAGAGAAGTAATTCCTAGTGTATCAGTTTTGTGCAGGAAAAAACTTACAGGTGTATATTTCTCCTTTGGCATATTCACATGTAAATAAAGACATTGGAATCAAGTGTGTTTTTCTCCTTTTTCATGAAAGTATAGTTCATGCATTCAAAGTTCTTATAGTAAGAACATGCATTCAAAAGTACTATAAGTGGGCATCTTTATTCAGTACTTATTTTAATAATAGGCATAAACATAAAAATAGCTGCAAACAAATGAAAATGCTATTCTCACTTCAAGTGCCAAAACTCTCTCTCTCAATGGATGAGTTAAGAAGTGATAAAAGTATACTCATTTTAGTTAATAATCATAATAAAGTTCTCATGCTATATTTTATAAACTATGCATCAAATCCTAATATCTCTTATTTTAAATATATATATATATATGTATACACATACACACACACATATATGCAACTTTATTTTATTTTCTGGGAGCTTTACCTCTGTAAAGGTAAATCAGTCATGCATGCACACACATACACACGCACAAACACACTCACCGCCTGGTGCTAGCTGTTTTATTGTGATAAAATTATTTCTCTGTGCCTCAGTTTCTTTGTCTGGGAATGCAAATAATAAGATAGGCTGTCTCGTAGAGTTTTAGTAAGGGTTAAGTAAAGTGATACATATAAAGAGCCAGGACTTGCCTGGGGTACAGAAAGTTAGCTACAGATGAAGCTACAGAGGCTATCATGGATACTCAATGCTCTGCCCAAATGCCAGAGAAATATAGAGGCTGGTGCTATATATACAGAGGCTGGTGCATTGACTGCTGATGGCCTTCATGCAAACTGTCCTCCACTGCAACAGGAAACTACTTCACCCAAGTTTACCTGTTTCTTCTCCTCCTAGTCAGTGACTAGATGAGCTAATGCCAGGTAACAAGTTTGATTTATCACTTTAAAGCAGCTCTGAGGGACACCCCAGCTCTAGGGCTCCCCATAGCATCAGCTGAGACCTCAGCTGCCATGGTGTTATGGGACAGCTTATCCTTCTGCCCCATCCTGCTTTCCTCAGTTCCTCACAGATTATGTATTTTCAGAGAGCACTCCCCAATAAACATTTGATCATAACTCTCTATCAGAATGTGTTTCCCAGAATCCAGGCTAAGATTATAGATAGCTATAGATTTTTAAAAAATTGTCTTCCCATTATTTTGGAATTGCTAAGATTTAAATATAAATTTTAAAAGTGCTAAAACTCACATTCTCAGTTGAAAAGAAAACCAACAACAATGGAAGTTGTGCCAAGCCACTTCCCTGCAGGGTTTATACAGAGAATACGTTTCAGAGAAGAAACCCAAACCCCATTCTCCTGCCCCTGACTACTACAAGAGGAAGATCAGAAAAGCAGAAGTGCTGCTTGGAGACAACAGTTTTCAAGATAAACACTATTTTGGGGGGAGGAAAAGACTTTCTCTCAACCATCAGTACAAGTCCAAAAAGCATGAGAGAGATGCTCATAAATTTTGAAATGTGCTAGAACTCTCATCCACCACTACTCCAAGCTGAAGACTCGCATGAAGCTTGGCAAGTCACAGAAACTGCTGGGTCTGAAGCTCAGGCTCCAGGGAGAAAAGGGCAAGGAGGCAGGTGAAGGGAGGCAGCAGCAGCGAAACAGCCTGCACCGCTCTTACTTGGCAGGTACGTGAGTGTCCTGGTCGCTGAATAAGCACGAAGAAAGCAGCTGGCCTTTGACCCCTTTTGTCAGTATCCCATCCAACAGCATCATGCCCAGGGTACAGATTCCTACTACGTGAAGTGCATTTCCAAGTCTAGGGATGTTGGAAAAATCCACAAATGCACTCCATGAGAGAGTAAGCATTTGGGGAGAAGTGTAATAGGAAATCAGTGTTAAGGGGCTATACTCCTGCAGAAGCTTCTGTGTAGGAAGATTACCTTCTCCCATCTTTCTCTTGTTCTCATTATCAAAGAGGAAGGCAGAGAAGTAGGAAAGAGAACGTGAGGTTTCCCACCACTTCAGCCACTAAAGCCACAGGGGATTTTGCTGCACCCAGGGATGGAAAGATCCTACACGGCAGGAAGTAAGAGGTCAATGTGGCCAAGTTGGGAGTAGTGAGCACTGACCAAAAAAAAAAAAAAATTCATGTGACTGAGATTCCTCCATAAACCTGGTAAATGCAGACACTTCAGTAAATATTTACGCAGCCCCTTGCATTATACTGTACTAGGTGCTAGGGATGTCGTGATGAGGATAACGATGTGCTTCCAACTGGGTGGAGCGCATACTTCCTTGTCTCTCTGTGCCTATCTCTAGCCGTCTCTGATCACTATTGCTTTTTCTCCTTCTGACAGACTGTTTTTCTGAGAAAGTTAAGGCATCATCATTCCATTAATTACTCTTTTAAATTTTTAAAATATCACAAGAAAACCTTCCTCAGAACACATTTTGAGAGAAGCGAAGAGACCATTTTCTTTCTTCCAGCACTATACATTAAAGATCTGCCAACATTCTTTTCTCAACCACATTTCCCAAAAGCTTAGCACTTGGCCATGAAATTCATTCCAGTCTAAAATTTGGAATGTCAGACAGTGAAGTCTCCAAATTGCCTATTTGGCTAACACCTCCATTTTGAATAACATGTAGAGAAACAGGAAAAAAATGGAGTGAAATTCTTTAAATCATGGCATTATTCAAAGAAATAATTCATTTTATGAGATAGCAAGTCTATAAGAATTTAATCCCAAGTTATGGTAGGTTTTTTTTAAGGTTTTTACAAAAGCTTTAAGCCTATTTAGAAATACCATACAAAGTAATAGGTAACATAGTTGCCCTCACAGAGTTGTTTTAAGGACCCTCAATTCTATTGAAAAATCTTGTTTTTCTTCTTTGCGCATGATTGATAGTGAATATCATAGGGTATTTCATACCACTAAAGCAAAAAAACAAAGATATGGAAACTATAGAGATATACAGCACATATGTGAATAAACTTTCTCTCTCTCCATATGTATGTGTACCTATACATATATACATGCACATGTACAGGTACACATACATATGCATGTGTACACATGCATATATACATATGTGTACATATACATAGGCATGTATACACACACATACAAATATGTAAGTATGCATATAGTACTAGAATATTTGGCAAAGAGCTTCCTGGAGGTTATTGTCAGTTTTGTTAGAGATTATTATAGGCAGGTGGGATTAAAGTGTGCAATCCTATTCATAGCTATAGCTTGGGCAGTGGGCTTGAAGTGCTTGTCCATAAAGATGGAACAGTGTTGAATCTGTAAGCATCATGTGCAGCGTGGGTTTTCAGCAGTGGTGATCGAGGGAATTCACAGAGAAAGCCATGCAGAATAAGTACTTCAGGCAGGCCCAAAGAGGATTCTGTACAAGGCACTGACCACATTTCCACAATCCTTCCCATCTCCTACATTTTTTGGCAAATGAAAACACTCTTGCAACTTTGCAAATTCTCCATGTCAAACAATTTCACAATTGGAAAGCTTAGAAAATACTATCTTGTCATTTCCATTTGCAAAAATAAATCAAGTGTCGGCCTCCTCCTGAGTAATCCTAATTTTGAAAAATTGATTAAAATGATGTGATACAGATCCCCACATTTTCTTACAAATACAGAAGCATTTGCCTAAAATTCCATCCTGATGTCGGGACAAAGCAATAAAAACCCAATGACCAAGATTAATGGAGCAGACACTGAATTCTCACTGTAGGCATGGTGATTTTCCAAATCCCTCTTCAAATAAGTATATGACACAATTCTCTTGTCACTTCAGAGTTACAAAACCTAATTTAGAAGCTATACATATTGTATTAATGATTCAGGAAGCATCTTTGCACATGAGCTATGGGCTCACTTTTTTTTTTAAAGAACAACCTTCAGATTCCATATCAGGCGGTATTGAGCTTCTTAAGCTTTGCTCATCAAAAGCCATTATTTCCTATGCACTTCATGTGAAACACATGCCCTAGAACAGCAGTCTTGGAGGGGAAGTTTCGTGACTTCCTGAGCTGAAGACACAGCTGTTTCTAGAAGTCTTGACAATATCCATTTATATTATATCAGAACATCTTCTCTGAGAGATGAAATCTCAACCCAGTTAGTAGACTGAATGGGAATGTAGACCTTTAGTGTTGGAGATAAAGAGTCAAAGCTGTCAGTTTAATACCATGCTCATTTAAAAGCGAACAGGCAGTAATGTTTGAGAATAAATAGGGGAAGAAATTTCCTCTACTGATACTTCAAAGACTTTGCAACATCTGGAATCTGGTTCCATACAGTATATTCCACTAAGAAGTAAGTATAAAAAGATTTTAATAGGGCAAACAAGATTCAGGTTTCTTACAATGTGTTCTCCCCAGGGGAAAACAAATAACACGATTCATCTGACTAACCTTTCTGCACTTCAGCTGCATTAATTAACCTTTAGTCATGGATTCCAATGTGAGCCAGATGAACTCAGCGCTACAGCTGTTTTCATTGAGGGGAAAAATACGCTTTCACATTGTAGGTTCCTGGCATTTATAAATCTGGGAAAATTGTTTTGTTGACTGCCTCTGTGCCAGCATTATTGATATGTTTTATATATTAGTCACCCAAATAAATTCAAACTCACCTTAGGCTGTGATTCAATCAATATCAATATCATATCAACTGGGTCAGTCAGCCATTGCTATAAAAAGCACACCCCTAACTTTCTTTTTCTTACATCAGGAATTAAGGAAGGGCTAAAGAACTCATCAAAGAAGTAGATCCTGGCCTTGAAGGAACTGGTGCTGGGTGAGTCAAAGACTTAAGTGGCAATCAGGTACTGAGAGAGGGGTGGATGAAGATGACTAGAAAAAATGAACAGATGGTGAAGAAGTTTAACTGCAGGATCTGATAACTTGGCAGAGACACCCTCAGCTCTGCAAGCCAAACATGTGCAAGTGGTTGGCTGGAAACAGAGCTGAGCTACAGAATTGTAACATTTTGTCAGTTGTTGAAGGGGGGTTTTTCTTTTGTTTTGTTTTTATAGCAAAGGTTTCTTTACAACGTAGTTTTGTGAGAAAATTATGACAGATAATCAGCTGGACAATGTATTTTACCTGTAATACCTTGCCAAAATTTCCTATTATAAGAGCACTGTAAAATCGGCTTTGTCTCCAGTAGTCTCAGGGATGCTCTGGCACGACCTCTGGTCCCTCTGGGGTCAGTGGACAATGGATATCCAACAGCCATGTGGCCGTGTGTGTATGTGTGCATGTGTTCATTTGTACCCCTGTACAGACCTGAAGTCACTATCTGTGTAAAAACACACCAAATTTGATACTTGCCTCCACAAATGTTCTCAGCCATGACTCTAGAAGAATAAAGACATTCTGACCAGTTTTCCCCTTAACCAATATGGAACAGCAATACTATGATCAATCCAGAAAATTGTCTTACCTGGAACTACTTCAAAAAGGAATTTCCCTGGGCTCTCATCATTACAGGGATGTTCAAGGACTTTATTTCCAGGTAGAAAAATAGTACCCTGTGAACACAAATGTGTAAAACATCAGTATTATTAGATGGCAAACACTGAACATTATCATAAACATAATCATTGTCAGTGAATATTCAAAGTGCATCTATAACCCAGTGTATAGTAATATGTATCAGACTCATTTATATTCCCAACTAATCAAAAATCATGTAACAAAATCATGTTCGTTCAGCATTTAACAAACATTTATTGACTGTCTACTATGTGTAAGGTGTACTAGGTGCTATATTAGGTGCTGGATTCCTTTTAAGCACCAATTTATTAAATGTTTTTTGTGTGCCAAAATTTTTACTAAGCATTCTGTTAACATCATATTATTCATTAGATAATGGTATATTTCCCCCCATTTTACTGATGTGAAAATCAAGGCAGAGACTTTGAATAACTTAGTCAATGTTATTATAGCTTTCTCTTAATTATCCCTTTTCTTTTTGTTATTGTAGATTTCTCTTTAATGGATCATTTTCATGGTATTGAGACATATTTAAAAGTCCATCCTGTTAAAAAAAAATTAGACTCTAGCTATCATTTTCCCCCCTTGCCTAGCAAAGAGTTATCTACACTGAAACGATTTCCTTATATGTATGCACCGCACTCTACTTTTTGCATCTAGAATTCCAATTACATGATTTGACAATTTTCAGTCTTCAATGAACTTGACTTCCCAGGAGCATTCAGCACTAGTAACCACTCTTTTCTGAAGCATTTTCTTTCCATGGCTGCTTAGTTTTCTCCAGGTTTCTCTCTTTCTTTTCTGACAGCTTTTTTTTACTGGCCCTAACTGGCCTTTAAATATTATAGAACTTCAAAGGTCTATCCAATGATTCCTTCTTTATATTCTCTTTCTCCAAGCTATCTCATCCATGCCTATGACTTTAATAACCAACTATAAGCCAATAAACACTAGATTAATAATTCTAACCAAGGGTTCTTTGAGCTTCATAACTTTATATCCATGAACTTATTTGACATTTCCATTTAGATATCCCAAAGCATCTTAAAACTAAACTTAGTCAAATTAAAATGCAATTAATTTGCCCTGGGTGGTGTGGCTCAGTGGATTGAGTGCTTGCCTGTGATCCAAAATGTTACCAGTTCGATTCCCAATCAGGGCACATGGCTGGGTTGCGGGCCAGGTCCCCAGCTGATGGTGCGTGAGAGGCAACCACACATTGATGTTTCTCTCCTTCTCCCTCTCTTCCCCTCTCCAAAAATAAATAAATAAAATTTAAAAAATGCAATTAATTCTGGTCCTGTTTATGCATTCCCTAACTTAGTGGCTGGCGTCCTTTTCTAATTAGCTGCAAATGCCAGTACTGAGCGGTCATTACCCCATTATTTCTCTGCTACCACCACTCCCTAGTTCAAGCTACTATTGTCTCTTACCTGGAATGTTTCAAACACCAGTTTACTGAATCCCCCATAATACTCAAACATCTTTCAATCCTTTTTGCTTAATGCAGTCAGAACAGTCTTTATACAGAAATTTGATCTTGCAATTTTCCTGCTTAAAAATCTTCAATGACTTTCATTTGTTCTAGGATAAAGCTCTGAGTGGTCTTGTTTCACCTGCATCTCTAGGATAATTTTTTCATTCATACTTTGTTGCTTTTTATGATCAAGCCAACTGCCTTTCTGTAAATAGCATCATACTCTCATCTACCTGAGGCCTATGTTCTTTCCTGGGTTAATTTCTATCCAGTTTTCAGATTTACTACATTCAAAACATACTTGCATCGCTTCCTGAATTTTTCCTGGACTGCTTTACCACTGTACATAACTGTATTATTTGTAAGATTGTTTGACTAACGTCTATCTCTACCATTAAACTATAAGGGCGTGAGGAAATATGTTTTGCCCCGTAATTTAAACCAGTGACTAGCATTTTGCCTGGCATGAGTTAATGGTACAAAAAAGTGTACTGTTAAGTAAATGAGTAGCAAAGCCAATATTCAAAAACAATATGCAGGATTTATAACCATATGCTCTTGTCCACTTTATCTTGTTGTCCACAGTTCTAGCTTGAAGCAATATTTACTTCAAGTAATATTTTCATTCTACTCAACTTTCATTCTACGTGGTTTGGCACAGAAAATTATAGTCATCAACTGTCCCTCCAGCTGAGCTTGGAGCGATAAAGACAGCACTCCCTAACTAAAGCCCAAGGAATTGTAGGTTAGAAATCTCTTTCCCTCCCTTCTTACAAGGGGAATGCGGAGGTGCTGCCTTTGTTTTCCTCCTCCAGGAAGCGAATTTTCCTTTTTCTCATCATATTTAGTGTCCTCTGGCTCATGGATCCCATTTTACTTCTTGGTATTTTTTAATAATTTTTAAAAATTACTAAGTACTTTGAAAAATATTCATCCTAATTAAAACCTTTTATATATAGGTTTAAAACCTATATGATTTCTATAAAAAGTGATAAAATCAGTTGTTTCAATTATGAGTTTATTTCCTTAATTGATTTTTTGGAGCAATTAAATTTGTGATTTGGCTTAGTTGTAGAACGTAGCATCTAACCTTCCAGATAGATACAATACTTGTTTACGCATGTATGCATTTGTATGTGTATACATAGGGTTCCTGTTTAATTCTATGACTTCAGGCTCTACTTAGGACCTTAAACTGTACATGTGTTCTATGAAGTGAATTCAAGCCACTCTCCTGAATAAATAGTTCTCCTGCACAAAGCCATTCTCCATGAAATCCCAAACTACCTCCCTTGGTAGTTAGAAGACAGAGTAATGCTATTCTTTTGGGGGGTTTTGAACATGTGAAGTAACTACTTCTGATTGACATTTTTATTTCAATTTTTGAATTTGACATTACAGATTTCACACTTTGACAGTTTTCCAAACAAATTGTAACATAAAAATAATACTTTAAATATCAGTAAACAATGTTTAGGAGAGTATATACTGTAACTGATAGACTTTTTGTGCTTGTAAAATAAAGTAATTTAATTGAAACAGCTAACTTGATCACCTTATATAGAAAACACATAATTAAAGTCTATAAGTAAGAGAAGGGTCTTACTTGTAATTATTTTCAAAGTATTTTGCTATGTTTACATTGCCAGAAAATACAGATAAACAAAAAATATCTACAATTTACCTAGCACCATAGATAACAAATATTCATACCAATATGCCTTTCCATACTCATATTTGTATCTATTGATGTATATATGAATATTAACATATAGAGTAATTTTTATAAAAACAGTAATCAAAATACACTTCTTATGGACTTCAAAATAAAAAAAAACATTTTTATTAGCTTTCTTATGGCAATTGAATTACCTACATAATTTTAAAAAGTTAAATAGCATAATATTTGATTGAATATACATACTTCTGTATCCTCTATTATTGTAAAGTGTTTATATTCCTTCATGTTATAAAGAACATTTTCATGAATACCTATGAAGCTAAATCTTTGAGCTCCTCAATTTACTCTTTAAGACAATTATCTAAGAGAAAAATTAGTAGTCAAAAATTATGCACTGTTGTGTGAATTTGGTTAATTCTTCCAGAGTTACTTTAAATTAGCTAACCAAAGAAATAAACAACTAATAAGAAAGTATAATTCAAATGTCCAGACTGAATTCAAAAGTACTTTATTGATACACTACCATATGTCAATATTATTTCTAGAATTATTTTAGATGATGTATAGCATGTACAAAAAAACCCTCTTTACTCTCAGTACAAGAATAATACAATACATAACAATGAAACAAATACCGTATTTTTCAGACTATAAGATGCACTCCCCCCCCAAATTTTGGAGGAAAATGGGGGTGTGTCTTATAGTCCGAATGTAGCTGAATTATAGTCTGAATATTATTTATGTTATTAAATATTTTACCACATTTTTTGCTTCAAAAAATTTTTTTTCCTATTTTCCTCCTCTAAAACCTAGGTGCGTCTTATGGTCTAAAAAACAAGGTAAGTGCCAAAGTATGCAGAAAAACAAACAAATATAATAAAAGTTTACAAAGAGAGTATCATTAGGACCCTCTGACAGGTTAGGAAAGATAATATAAAGGAAATGGTTTTTAAAGAAAGATAGCTTTTAAGATTTAGTGATTTGGGGAAAATCTTCCAAAATGGAAGAAATGTCATCAGCAAAGTAGTTATTAGAACCATATGTTCAGAGCACATTAGAAAAAGAAGAAGACTCACGGGGAAGTAAAATCTATCAGTGATGTTGAAGACATGTTGTGGAAAGTCTAGCCCCAGGCAGAGGATGTTGCGTATCATCTCCATAACAACTGAGAACGAGAATTTGTCCCTGAGCAAAGCAGATGGAGATTTATAAGACGAGCCTCTTGGAAGTTTGTCACCATGAAGCAATTCACTGACATAAAATGGCAAAGTCAAGACCTACACAAAGGTGTTGGCAGTAGAAATGGCATAACTTTCCATTAGAGAGATATTTTTAAGGAATATGAAAAAACTTGTCATAGCTTAAACACTAGGAATGAAGAAGAAAGAGTCAAAAAGGACTTCAATTTTTCTCTTCTGTGTACTTAAAATAAATATGGTGCCTCTCTTCAGAAGTGGGGAAGACTCAAGCTCCCCGAGGCCCATGCACACGAAACAAAACTACATGACACTCTTTAATTTTCTGTTAGTAGCTATTCCCCATTCGCCCCTTCAGATCTTCTCTCCACCCAGGCCTCTGTTCTGACCTCAGAGGACTAATCTCTAGAAATTGCATAAACCAGGTTCTCTTGACCTCTGCCTTCAGGTTGGGTTCCAGAGATTATAGCAGGAGGTCAGAAGACATCTGTTGACTTGTCTTTCTCCATGAGAGACAGCAATTTGGCCCTAGGTGTGTGGGCTGCCTTAGTCCACATATCCTTAAACTTTCAGGCTTCCTCAAGTTCTGGTGGAGCTAAGAGTGGCAAGGGGTTCCTTCCTGTTTTTAGCCTCAGGGTGTTTTCACTATCTGTTAGTTTCTTTTAACCTTTGCAACCCTTTGTCACTCACTACCCCTTCAGACGTGGAGCCATCAAATTCCTGCTGAGATCTTGAGTGAAGCTAGGGTGCAAGTGCCCTGAATTTTCTGAGCAGATTACCCCATGATGTTCAATATACCTCGCTGCAAATTTTGAGTGATCTTAATGAACAACCTCAAGAATAAGAAAGGAATGCAAACTTTTTGATAGAAGTGCAATACATATGGCAATAATTATGTGTAATTACATGTCAATAATTAATCAGCAGATTCAGAATGAAATTATACTTATTTTTATCCCTTCTAGGGAATATTCCTTTTAGAAAGAATCTTTCGAGTTTCAAAATGGGATACTATGTTAAATTTTTTTAGAGTTTGACAGCTAAGATTTGGCAAAAGAAACATAATTCAGAACCACACTAGTACTTTGTTTTCAGCTAAAATTGCTATTAGAAAAGAAGCTCATGTCTAGTTAGTATCAGATTGCTGAGCCAAAACCACAAGATACTGGGGTAAGGCTAGATGATGTTGAAAATAAACATGGTGATCTTATTCTCTGAAAGTTGGATTGGCTAAGTGATTTGTGTGCAGTGGCCTTGTTAGTTTCATAAGCATACTGATGAGATTTTTCTTCCAGCATGAACAGTGACCGTGAGCCTCACTTAGAACTAGGCAACATCTCAGCTTGTATAAAACTATACATGAAAACATATGTATACTTATAATACAAATAGGTTTGAAAATGAGATCAAGGTGAAACATTATTCAACCATTTTTATTAGAGTTATATAAGTTAGTTTGATATTTCTTCTTTGTAGCAAATAATTTCATTAACTTATTCAACACATATTTGTTAACACCTAGCATGTGTCAGACCCTGTCCTAGGAACAGAAAATATGATAGTGAGGAAGTCCAATAATATCCTTTCATTTCTGCACTTTAGAATCACTCAGGGTAGGCAAAATTTTTTTAAATTACAGATAAGCCCCTGTTATGAAAAGAGTACATATGCTTGTGAAAGATATAAAATTCTATCCACAAGTGCTCGGGCTATATAATAATCTGCAATGATGATAAGGCTGTGTTCTGTAACTCTGTTCTGGAGTCCTGCTGCCTAGTTTCGGGTTCCCACTATGCCACCAATTAGTGAAGTGACTTCATGCAAGATACTTATCCTCTCTATTCCTCAGGCTCTCCATCCTTAAACTGGGATAAAAATGGAACCTGCTTCATAACTGTGAACTATTACACACACAGTTTGTAGAAAAATGCCTGATACAGAACACTTTTAGCTGTTTTTAATATTGATAAAAAATTTTTTCTTATATTCTACAAGCCTGAAAGATATTTTGGGCCCAAATTTTGCTAATCCCCAAATGATGAGGTGATTATAGTAAACATTCTATATATAATAGAAATATATATTCTATATATTAATATTACCATCTAATAGAATAAATGGAAGATAAACTAATTAGAAATTTTGAAGTCAAATTTTACTATCATGTTTGCAAGCATAGAGGATTAATCAAAACAAGTAAACCTCTAATTAATATACATAATATATGATACTTATATATGTGTAATATATTATATATAGTAATATGTACCATAACGTAATGATGTTGATGGTGGTTGCTAACATTTCTTGACTATTACTTTGTTAAACAAATGAGTATGCCATTTACATCATTAATTCACTCGATGACTCTGTGACATAGGTATTTCTCATCTTATAGATGAGGAAAATTAAGCTCAGGGAGCGCCTAGCAAAGAGCCGGCATTGTAAATTCCCAACACATAGTTGTCTGAACAAAAAAATAAAAGAGAGAGAATAAATGAATGCAAGCTGCTTTAAGGATTTTATCTTCAGTTACTAACCCAATTTATGTTCCCATTTCTAATCAATTACTGTTACATAAAACAGTTCAAAGTTTTATAAATAGTTACCAAGTTTCTTCTTAGCCTCCAAAATTATTTATTCTAATAACTGGGGTGTTGTCAGGAAGACAAGGGAAGAGAACACTTGCAAATTGGTATAATTTTAGAATTTACTAAAGTAATTCTGATGTGAAATTGTTTGGGGAAGACTAACCTAAACATTGGGGAAGACTAGAGAGAATGGCATGATATTTATAAAGCTTTGCACACTGCAGAAGGTACTGTTTTTCCTCATCTAATAAAACACACAAACGTGAGTAATATACATAATATAGTCCAACTGTTATTTAAATAAAAAATGACAAACATAATAGCATGCAGCTATTTTATAATTACTGAATATATAAAATAAAATAAATAGAAATAAATTCTCTACAGAGATGCCTCATTTTGCTGTATTTTATTATAAACAGCAGACTTAACACTTGAAACACATTGTCATTCTGCGTTCATTTTAATTTTAAAACAATATTTGTGTAATACTACATATGTTCAGACCCCGAAGGGCTAACAGGATGCTATCTATTGTGATGGAGAAAAGTAGGAGCAGTGTCTGGCTGTAATCACTGAAAAGCTTTTAACCCTTTCTTTTCAGACCCAAGGATCCTGTACCCCAGGTGAACTCTCCCTCTGGACAGAGTACGTGAAATCCTTCCTGGACATAGTCCTTCTGTACTAACATTCTCCTTGGTAACATAGTCATTAACATTCGAGCTACATTTAAGTCATTTCTTTTTGGCTACATGGTTTTGATTCATTGGAAAATGGAAAAATTCCTTGATTGTAGAGGAAAAACAAATCGGAAATATGGGGAAGACATTATTATTTTAAAACCAAAATTTTATGATCATGCTCTTAACATTTGTACAGAACTTAGAAGACCTTTCTCAATCAGGTTTCTCTAATGTAAGTATCCCTCTGTAATACCGAAGGCATTCAGAATTTGCTAGAACAAACTCTTACTACCTTTCTTAATACGCTCCATGCCATTTTTGGAAGACCGTAATTGGGAGAAAATATTCAAATGTTGATACAAAATCCATCTCCCCAAAATTTCTATTCCACGTCCTTCCCTTCAGAGTGAAATTCCTCCTTTTCTATTTTGAATTATCCCAGTTGGCTTCTACTGAGCCAGCACTTACCATACGCTGTGCATTTTAATCTTCTGAAAAACCCTACGTGAGGGACAATTATAACTACCCACTTTACAGGACTGTTGAAGCATAAATAAGTCAGTTAGCTGTAACTGGTAAAGTACAGAGATACAATTTGACTCAAGCTCCACTTCCTACTCTTCATGTAACAGAAACCTATTATACAATGTGATTTATTGGCTAATTCACTGATTTGTTTAATCATCAACCATATATTCAATAGGTACGTGTTAAGGATGCCAAATGCTTAGAAAAAACAATGAAATGTTATTATAGGTTATCCTTGGATAGCCAGGTCATATATAATTTTTATTTTGCTAAGTTTTTCCTATCTTTAAAAATTTAAGTAATAAGCACATATTACTTGTTATACTAATAAAAACATACAAATATATTTTTAAAGCAAAGGAAAGTGATGGGCCAAGAAATGCTGACAGTCACCAGAGGCTGGAATCGTTCTCTCTTGGAACCTGTCAGGGAGTCTGGCTCTACCTCCACCTTGATTTCAAACTTCCAACTCCAGAACTGAGAATAAATTTCTGTTGCTTTAAACCACCAAATTTGTGGTAATTTGTTACAGCAGTCTAAGAAAACTAATATACATAAAACATATTTTGAAACAAACTTTTCAATGATTCCTTGGGAGGAGCCTGTAAACAGCTGAGGGTTTAAAAGGAGTTCACTGTTAACACTCAAGTGCTGGTAAGTGGTGTCTAACCTTTACTTAGCCAACGCTCTGAGGGGAGAATCCACATTGTGCAAGGCACTCAAATAGACTGTAGCCAAAGAAAATCACTCCTCACCCAACCTTCTACTCTCAGTAGGAGGAAATGGATTAAATCAGTGTCACATTCAGGTCCTGGAACCCCAGGACAGAGTATTTATGGCAAGGTTATTACCATATGATTTCATATGGAATCTAATGAACAAACTGAACCAACAAGCAAAACAGATACAGACCCATAGATAGAGAGCGGGATGGCAGCTATGGAGAGGGTGGTGAGGGGGTAGAGGGATTGAGGAAAGGATTCATGGACATGGATCACAGTGGGGTGATTACAGTGGGCGGGGGTATAAAGGGGACTAAATGGTAATGGAAAAAAACAATAAATATTTTTTCAAATATTCCTTATATGGAGAGAATGAGTTCATTTGTTAATCTTTCTCGATCAATTATTGGGCACTGACCTTGTATTTCGTGTTCAATAATATATGCCATTTTATAACATATATTATTTCTCAACTAGAACATGAAAGATCGGGGTTCAAAGTGAAGTCTCTGGCAGTAGGAGAGAAAACAACAAAAAAAAGTGTTTAGAATTTATGTCTCATTATGAAATATGAAGAGCAAAAAGTCATAGCTATATAGTATTTATAAAGGGAAAATCTGGGACGCTAAAGAAAAAGTTCTAATCAGCCATTATCAATGGAACAGAAAGTTAATGATAATTAAAGTAGCCCCATTTAACCCTTTATCTTTACTAACGAAGTGGAAAGAATCTAGGTTTGACCTTGGAAGAAACTGTACAATAGTTAAATCTACAGTACAGAATAACATGGGATAGCGAATAAAATGATGTTGCTAATTTTTCACAACCAAGTAAAATTGTTTTATATTTATTTAGGTTTTTAATTTTTTTAAAGATTTTATTTATTTATTTTTAGAGAGAAAGGAACGGAGGGAGAGAGAGAGAGAGAGAGGGAGAGAAATATCAATGTGGTTGCCTTTTAAATGGCCTTCAGTGGGGAACTGGCCCACAACCCAAGCATGTGCCTTGATTGGGAATTGAACTGGCGACCCTTTGGTCCACAGCCTGTGCTCAATCCACTGAGCTACATGAGCCAGGCAAATTGTTTTATATTTAGTTTGATAATTTCCCATATATTTGAATTTTAAAATTGGAAAATTTAACTGAGAGGAAAAAGCTACTAGCAGAAAGAAGGCAACTTAGGACTTGTTTTTGACACACTGAGCTTCTTTTAATACATAGTCTCTCCTTTGCATTGGTACACCTATTTTCCTTGGCATTCCTCTACTTCTTTGACTTACAATTGATTATGTTTCATTTAATTCTTAAAATGTGTAGCTAAAATTGCAAATGCAATGAGATACTTATTTGTGGAAAGATATTACACTCTTGCAAAAATATGTAAGTTTGACAACATATTCTCTTGGTAAGGAAAACAGAACTCTTATACATTGATAGTTGGAGGGTAAAAATGGCAAATTTTTTAATTTAATTTTTATTGAATTTGTTGTTGTGCCATTGGTTAATAAAATTATATAGGTTTCAAGCGTACAATTCTATAATACATCATCTATATATTGTATTGTGTGTTCACCATCCAAAGCAAAATTCTTATAGAGGGCACTCTGGCAACATTTATCACATCAATAAACATAAGAAATGGCTCATTTGTAAGTTTATTTGATTTAAAACAGCATTGTTTGCAAGGCAAGATTTGGAAAAACTCGGGTGTCCATCACTGAGCATCTAGCACCATCCCATCAGGTGTTTTATATTATATACAGGGTGGGCCAAAGTAGGTTTATAGTCTTGAGTACACAAAACACAGACCTTATTCCTGTATTATTATTGATTAGTTACTGTATTATTTTCCATACAAACATCTGTAAACCTATTTTTGCCCCACCCTGTGTTTGTGTGTATATAAGGATATGTCTATACATACATATATACGTATATATAGTTATATATGTATATATCTATGTATATAAGTATGCATACTCACATGTAAGTATATATACTTATATATATATATGACTGAACTTTATAGGAAAATATATGAGAATGAGATTTAATGTGTAAAAATACATTTTTTCTTAGTAGATATTGCATATTTTATTTTTATAGCTGTATAATACTCCATTATGCAGATGTTTCCTAGTTTAACCAATTATATGAATATTTTAAAAAAATATATGATATTTTAAATTAACATGTCTTTCCACTTATAAAATACATAAAATAGAATTTTTTTGTTTTTTGGTAGCTGTTTAGAGAGCATATATATGTATATATGTTTATATATATGAATATACTTAAATCACAATATATAAGTGAATATATTTAACCAATACATATATATACCCTCTATAGCAGGATAATTTATAAAGAGAAAGAAGAATAGCTTAGTTTAGAAATGAGCATTCAGTATGCTATATTTTAAGTTAGAAAGAAATGCTACTAAGAACATATATTTGTATTTGCCTTTATTCACATAAAAAAGGTCATGGGAAGAATACATGTGAATCTAATCAAAGTACTTAGCTACAGAAAGTGTGAGGGTAGAAGAGTAGATGGAAAATAAGCCTTTTCTTGTAAATGTTTAACACAATTTTGATTTTGAAATTAAATGAATGTTTTATCTATTCACAGATTAAATTAAAAACGAAAATAGTATGCAGATAAAAAAACAATTTTCACAAAAATGTTAGTACAGGGTCCAGCACAAATAATGCCCTTTTTTATTATATAATATTTTATTACAAAATCATAAGCATGTGATTCTGTAACAAAACAATATCACACTTAAGCACATCCTATGACACAGGAGGTGAAATGTTCAAATTAAAACTATAAATTATCATTACCCTACCAACCACACTGAAGCAGGCGTTACTTCTGCCAAACCCGGTACTGTTGTTATACGGTTGAACTTTTAAATATTCTTTATTTAAAGATTATGGAGAAAATTCATTTTTCTCCATAATTTCTACAGTGCAAGAATATTACTTTTTTAATTAAAAAATACTTCTTTTGTGTTAAAAGTTGTTTTAATTTATTCACAGTGTTAAAGACATAGCTAGTGGACTCTAAATTAGTCCAGATGTATGAAGCCATCTACTTGGGGAGAATGTGCAGGGAATATGAGCCTAGGCCCAATTAAAAAAATTGTTTCATTACCGAATTTCTTTAAAAGAGAGAGAGAAGGAATCTTTTTAATTTAATTTAGACCTTTGTTGGCAAACAGCTAGTCTTCTCACTTAGCAAAATAATCTCAGGAAGAAATACCAGTGACTAAAGTTTTGGATTCGATAATTTAATATTTTTCATCCCATTGATTTTATACTTGTGGCCATGCAATTTGTTTGTTCGTGGCTCCTTCCCAAAGCTACTCAAATGTCATTGATTTTTCTTCTACCTTAAACACACTGACTTGGCTGCTATGATTAAAAAGCAGTGTTTCAATTCCATATATTCATCTCCACCCCGCCCCCATCTGCTTAACCAGAAATAACTAATGTGCTAATCCAATTAAAATTTAGTTTAATTTGCAATAGTTAAAGTTAACATAAGTTCTTCCCATTTTGAAAATATGTAAAATAGAAATTATGATTTGTTGTGGCTTTTTTGATAGCTGTTTTAATATGCACTGCATTGCTTTTCTACACTGAAGAAGGCACTATAACAAAGCACAAGCATCCAGCAAGGCCAGATATCATGACAATGATAAAGTCATAATGCAACATAGATTTTTATTGCATTTCTTTTCTAGGTCAACGTTTTGATTGCTGAAGATATAGCAGCATAGAAAGTAGACAGTGTTCCTGTTCTCATGAAGCTTACATTTTAATGGAGGGAGAAATACATATAACCATCCATACATAGATTTAAAAACATAAAGGAATTATTAATGTAAAATGCCAAGTAGTTAATTAAAAGAGGGTGGGCATGTTTGAAAGTGCCTGGGTTGCTGCTTTAGAATGATGATCCTAAGAAGGCCTCTCTGAGCAGGCGGCATTCAGTTGAGATCTAAATGCTAAGAAAAGTCTATCCGCTTGAAGACGGAGAATAGCGATGTCTAAGACAAGCCAAGGCTGATCACTGTGTAAGCTAAGGTTAAGTGTCTGGATATTTATTCTAAGTGCAATGAGAAAGCACGGAGGGGTTTTGAGCATGGTATCATCTGATTCATATTTTTAAAAGAACACACCGGTTATTGAATAAAAAAAGGATTATAGAAGGATGAGAGTGGAAGCAGGAATCCAGGCTAGTTTAGAACAGAGAATAAATACTAGTAGCCATTAAGATGAAGACAAGTGGTTTATTTGAGTTATGTTCTGGAGGTAAACAGGAGTTGCTTGTGTGTTGGATGTGGGGCTTAAGGAAAGAGGAAACAACTATAATGCCTAGAATTGTGCACAGTGGCAGGTCTCACATACTATAATAGAGGAGAAACAGGATTTGGGGCAAAATTAAAGAGTTCAGCTTAGGCCATACTTGGTTTGAAACACCCATTAGACATACAGGAAAATGACAAGTACAAAGTTTGATATATAAGTCTCAAGTTCCAGAGACAGAGTCAGGAGATTCAGTTTTGAGAGTGACCAAACTATAAATTGCATTTCAAGTCATAAAATTAATTAAGGTAATCTAGGAAGAGCGTGTGGACTGGTAAGGCAGGGAATTGCGGAAGATCTCAGGGTGCACCTAAATCTAGTGGACGTATGGAGGAGAGGGAGCCAGAAAGAAGGCTGAGGAGGCACCAGAGAAATAGAAGGGACAGCCACAGGATCCAGAACGCTGCATCTTCATCCATCTTCTGTTGAACACTCCAGTGAAAAGGAATTATCTTGAAAAAGTTTATTCCAAAATGGTAACTTCTGGTCCTTTCCATGTTCTACTTCGCACCAAGCTGAAATCTGACTCTTGAGAACAACTGCCCCCTCATTGTTCTCCACAACCATCGGCTGATAATGCTCTCTGGCTTTCGACATCTCTGAAGAGAGCTTCCATGCCCACACTAAACCATCCCCTCCCTTTTATATTTATTCATCTGTTCAGAAAAAATAGAGTCCAAAAACCTCCCCATCCAGAAGGGCTTCTCTGAATCCAAGCTTGTCCGTCACTCTAACTAAAAGCCTGGTACTCCAAGCCCAGTACCCTACTTGGGAATCTTTCAAATAGAAGTGAAGAGCATGAGCTTTGGAGTCAGACCAACCTTGTTTATTTGTAAGTTCTTCCCCTTGTGAGTACAATTTTGGGCAAGTTCCTGAACCACTCTATGCTTCAGTCTGTAAGACAGAAAAAATACTAGCGATTGACTCATAGAATTGTGGTATTCTGATTACATTGTGTTGCTCACAGAGAGTAAGTGGTCACTTTTTATGAACTGTTATATATGTGCAAGTAATAGTTTTATATTCATTAGAGTAATGAATATAGAGTATATGTGTGAGGTCTGTCTGGAAAAAGTCCAACCGCTGTTAATATAATGAGACTGGTCTGCATGACATGGAGGTAACCTGGCAGCCAAGGAGAGTGGGCTGGAATGTGCATGTGTGAACAATGATGACTTCACTGTCCTAGTCAGTGGGGGCAGTAGATGCCACTGAGTGATCGTGTGTACTATGTGGCTATCACATTCAAAATGCCTGAGCAAGTAGAGCAACGAATCTGCACCAAATGTTGCATTAAGCTTGAACATTTCTGCAGAGAAATTATTTGAATGATTCAGGAGACCACAGCTATGGGCAACTGGTGACTGGCAGTGTCATTAGGGCAAAGCACCTGCTCATGCCTCACATCTTGTGCAGAGTTTTTTGGTGACACATCAAGTCACCCACATGACTCAGCTCCCCTAAAGCCCAGATTTGGCACTCTACAACTTCTGGCTTTTCCCAAAACTCAAATTACCTTTGAAAGGGAAGATATTTCAGACCATTGTGAGATTCAGGAAAATACAACAGGGCAGCTGATGGCGATTGGGAGAACTGTGTGAGGTCCCAAGATGCCTACTTTGAAGGGGACTGAGGCATCATTGCCCTATGTACAAGTTTTCTTGTATCTTGTATCTTCTTTAATAAATGTTTCTATTTTCTATACCACATGGCTAAATACTTTCTGTAATGTCAGTTAATAATTAAAGTTTTAAAAATAGTTTCATATAATTGAGGCTAAAGACCTGAGTACCAGGTCACAGTATACGGCCTTGTACATAGTAAATGGACAATACAGTCAGCACTTTGTGCAGCAGTCCATTTGGCAACTTTACTTTTACATACTGACATCTACCCTGTCACTGCCTTATTTTCTCTTATTTTTATCATGGCCTCCATTCCATAGGTGTCTTGTAAAATATTTTTCTCACAGCCATCAATAAATTATACTTCATAAAGAAGTTTAATATTAACAACTAATACATTCTCATGTGCATTTTTTAAAACTTAAACTTGAAGAAGAAATGGTTGTATTGACTCAAAGGCTGGAAGATACAAAGGCTGGAAAGAGATATATTAAAGTGCATATTAAAAACCAATATGCAACTGTATACTGGTAGTGACTCATAATTACCCCTGAACTAGAAATAACCCAAATATCCTTCAGCAGGTCAATAGATAAACAAGCTATGGTATATCCATATCCACACAACTGAGTACTACTCAGCAATAAAAAGGAAGGAGCTACTGAAAACACAGAACAGCATGGATGAATTTCAAATGCATTGCACTTAATGAAAGAAGCCAGGTCCAAAGGCTACATGCTGTAGGTTGTATTTACATGATGTTTGCACATATAAGGACAGAAACCACATAATTTGTTACCAGGGGCTAAGGACGGTGGAGGAAATGACTATGAAGAGACATGGGAATTTTTGTGAGTAATGTAACTACCCCATACCTTGACTACGGTATGATTACATAGTTGTATTTAAATAATAACTCAATAAATGTGACATTAAAAAAATGTGGTGTCTATCCTTCACAGACTATTCCAAAAAATCCAAAATGATGGAAGACTTCCAAACTCTTTTTATGATGCCAGCATCATCCTAATCCCAAAACCAGAAAAAGACACAACAAAGAAAGGAAACTTCAGGCCAATATCACTGATGAACATTGACGCAAAAATTCTCAACAAAATATTAGCAAACCTCATCCAGCAATACATTAAAAAGATCATTCACCATGACCACGTAGGTTTCATCCCAGGGATGCAAGGATGGTACAACATTCGCAAAACAATAAACGTCATACATCACATAAACCAAAGCAAAGACAAAAATCACATGATCATATCAATAGATGCAGAAAAAGCATTCGATAAGGTACAACATCCATTTATGATAAAAACACTTAGCAAAGTGGGAATAGAGGGAGCATTCCTCAACATAATAAAGGCCATATATGAGAAACCTACAGCCAACATTATACTCAATGGACAAAAACTAA
>PVJI01008021.1:0-73903 GCA_004026765.1 Micronycteris hirsuta
TTTTTTTCTACTTTCCCTGTTATGCTCCCTAAAACCAACAGTAAGCCTGCATCAAAATCACAAGATTCCAGTCTA
Source organism: Micronycteris hirsuta (assembly GCA_004026765.1). Taxonomy (NCBI): domain Eukaryota; kingdom Metazoa; phylum Chordata; class Mammalia; order Chiroptera; family Phyllostomidae; genus Micronycteris; species Micronycteris hirsuta. The sequence continues at coordinate 76 of PVJI01008021.1, forward strand.
CTTAAGGTTGTGCTCTTACTATTTTAGCAAAAGACTGAATAAAAGCAGGCTAATAGTACGAACATTCCCAAAGTATGACAAAATATATAACAGAAGGTAGAACAGTAAACAATGAAATGTCAGAGTAATTTAACACTGATCAGACCGATCTTGGTTTTAATTTTGCAGGGTCTTTTTTATCTTCCTCTTACCTTTTATTTTTAAACCGAAGGTTCTAAAAACATTCAGTTGGAAGCCCTCCAAAAAGAAACAATTTCATACACTGCTGATAAAGTGTGAATTGGTTAAACTTTCTAGGGGTCAAACTGGCAGTAACAAAGGCTTTTTAAAACTGGCATACTCTCTCCGCTAGCAATTCTACTTCCAAGTGTTCATTCTTAAGGAAATATTAAGAACATATAAAAGATTAGTAACGCAATGTTCTTTAAAGCAGTTTATTAGTGAAAAATTACAAACAACCTAAAAATCAACAGCAGTTTAATAAAATGTGGCACATGTGATAGAATACCATGCAGCCACTGAAAAGATGTAGGAACACATTTGACACGAAAGGACAGTCATGGTATTATCAAGTGAAAAAGTTACAAAACAGTATGCACAAGTTGATCCCATTTTTTAAAAATCTATAAAAGCATGAGTCTGGGAGGCTATAGACCTAAATACCCTGGAAGTTGTTTTAACCTGGAAGTCATTCCCTGGATGGTGGTATTAGAGATGATTTTTATCTTTTAAACTGTATTTTCTTTTTTCCCTTTTTACCAACACATCTGACTTGCATTATTAAGAAAGCACTAACAATTCTTAAAAAGCCTCCTTTGAAGTGGGAATGAGAGCAGGGCTTGGCAACCTGAATCACAGTGATGTAAATGTTAGTCTGATACCACCTTAGTGGTTTGTCAGGGTGCGTGGATGCCAAATTGTCACTGTCCTGACTTGAACTGTGGGTGGCAGTAGTGCTTACCCTTTTTCAGACTGAGAAATCCATTCCTAGTAACTCCCCACAGCAACCAAGTACTGGTATTACAAGTAATATTTCCCTTACTTAGCTAGGTATACCTCTACCTTCATACCCACTTATAATACAGCCTAGTGAGGTTCCTCTAAACTTAAGACAGCACTGTTTTTGGTGCGGGTGCAGAAGGCACTAATTTCTCAAGTGATGTCAGATAATAGGTCTGGAGGTGAGTGGCACCTTTTCTTTGTCCTTTACCTTTACAGTGGAACAATCCCCCCTGTGCCTTGTAAAAACAAATTGCTAGATCCTACCCGCTGGGTTTGATTCAGCAAATTTTGGATAAAGCTCAGCAATTCCATTTTTTTCTTTTGTTCAACAAACATTTATTGAGTATGTAACTCTACGCTAGGTCTTGTGCTAAAACTGTGACCAAAAGAATTACGGTCTGTATTACAGGGAGCCAACATTCTGAAGTGATCGATATATACTAAACAAATAAATTATAAAACTAACTATACAATTATAATTTTGACTAGTGCTAGAACACAGTCAAGATAGTTTTTGTCTTAGAATTTTAAAAATGTGCCCTGGCCGGTATGGGTAAGTTGGTTGGAACGCTGTCCCCTACACCAAAAGGTCGAAGGTTCAATCCCCAGTCGGGAAGCTTGCAAGGGGCAACATCGATGTTTCTTTTCCCCCCTCCCTTCCTCTTTACAAAAAAGCAATGAAAAAATCGTCCTTGGGTGAGGATTAAAAAAAAAACGTTGCATGAAGAACTAAGACTAGTTCTATGGCCCCTTGAAGACAAAAATATCAGTACAAATCAAGGCAGAGAAAGTACTGGGAAGTAAGAATTAGCATTGGTAACAAGTTCCTAGCTGATGCAGACATTGCCTGTCTTGGGGTCTCACGCTGAGAACCACTGTCCTACTAAGTAAACTTTCTAATCAGGACAATGTGGGGGGAAGGGTAGGTGTGCTCTTGAAAATACCTCCTCCCCTTTAGAGTCTTATGAGGTAAGAGCTACTTACTCATCTGGAGAAGGAACTGAGACAAAGCTGGCTGTAGGTCAAATTGCAAAGCCACCCATCTATTATGGCTTCTCACCAACGCAACATGTTTAAAAATTTCAGGCATTTGGGAGGCACAGTAAAGATTTTTGAGGAGTCCTGTCAACAAAGCATGGAGTAAGCTGAGCCTAAGTAAACAAAGCTGTTGCTTCTCTTCCCGCACTCCATCACCTTCCCCAGTTTATCTCAGAAATACCCTCCCAACACCAGCTCCTACACTCACATTCTGTTCGTTTGTTCTGGTGAAAAGTAATAGCAGACTATGAGGATGAATTCTAACCTACTGGATTCAGGTTTCTTATTTCTCATGTTACCCAGAGTGAGGCACATTCCCATTTGGGGGGCCTAATCTCCGACTATATGAATTCTAATTAGCACCATAAAAAAACTAACACCATGGCCTTTTAGGTTAGACTACTTTGAGAACAAATGTAGAGTTGATCCAATCACTTATTTTTCTGTTTGTAAAAGAGCCTACAATTATTTCCAAGTTTCTTATTCACATGTATAATTTTCAAATGCATATACTATACTGAAGCTCAGAGGCACAGAGTTTATTTAAATAATTCTAAATTGCACCATGAATTAATAGGCTTCCCAAGCTTTTCTTTCATGCCTAAGAAGAGTTCTGGGCCTTTACCTGAGTAAAAAATTAAACCTATGACTTTATATAGTAAGCCAAAACCAAAACAAAACCCCCCTCCCCCTCCCCCGGCAAAAAACCAATCACACACAACCCCATTAAAATAAAAAAAGCAATAAACAGAAGAACAAGTTCACATGTGGTAGATTTGTGATAGACAAAGGCACAAGAAGCCTTTGTACCTAAACATTACTGGGTTACTATAATCAACATTCATCGACGGGGAAGCAGAAGTTTCTGGTACAAACTTACACTGACTGTGGAGAAGTTAAACTAGATCTGAGTCTGACTTACAGAGGGTGGAGGATGAAGAGATGAGACCATGTGTATAAAAGAGGTATCTCTGGCACCATCATAAACGAGGCCTAGTCTTGGAAGGCCAGGAAGCTACAAGGGCAAATAAAGGGAACATAGTATTTAGAGAATGTTTCAAAACTTTCTCTAAAAATTGCCCAGCATACAAGATAATAATAACCTTAAGGTGGCATAATTATCTGCATTTTACTAATAAGGAAACTACAGTTTATACATGATTCGAACCAAAGTTCAATAAGCACAGTATGTGAGGAAGACCGGGTCTGAACCCAGGACCACTCCATCCCAGCGTCCGTTCTCTTTCCCTCCATTACTCTACCTCCCATGGCACTGACCGAGAGCGCCCGTTTAAGTGGACCTGCATTTTTTTTTTTGAATGATCTTTTTAAAGCCTGTGTAATAGACAGCTAGACTGTCTGGAGAACTTCCTTTCTGGGGGAAAAAGCTTGGCTCACTTGGTTCAATAGCTAATTAACCATCTTGAGCAGCTTTTGGGGTTAAGAATATGGCATTCACGGCATGAGTCAAAGTATCTTGTACAACTATAAAACCGCAGAGGAATTTGTCTCACAGCACCGAAATAAAAGGGTAACAACTACTCTTAAAGTTTGGACTGAATTATCAACATGTTTACCAAGCTCTTATTAGGAACTGTTAAATACCATTTTCAAATATCCTTTTGGGTTAAACATTTATCATTTTGCTACATTAACACTCCCTGAAGACATGAGCTACATCTTTGTACTTCACATGTAGTAAGTCTGACTGCGTGAACTACTTTTAGCCGTCAGAATGTGCTACTCTTTTGGCTCTAGGCCTGGCACATCTTTTCCCTCTGAAACACTTCCTCTCCAAACCACCTCCCACTCATCAAACCTGAATTAGGTGACTCCCAAAGGTCCCAAACACAGTCCCCTATATTTCCTCTATCATGTCATCAACACTGATTCTGCATCTTCCTCAGGGTAGTAGCAGCAGTTGGTCAACACCGTACCTGGGCCTCAACAAATATTTATGATGAATGAATGACAGCAGAAATCCTAACATGGAAACAATCTGTTGATTCATAGCAATGGTCCAAATAGCAGTTTTCTGACTCAAAATGTGTCACTAATCATTTTACTAGTGTGTGTTTCATAACTAGAGATCCTGATCAAGATAACCTAAGGTCATTAATAAATTTTCAAAATTTTATTAGTAGGCTCAGAGGAACCAAGAGTGGACTGTTTGCATACAATTTACTCTATGATGAATGGAGTTGCACTATTCTGTACTTTTATAAAGATCTGTTGTTCAGTAAGAACAATTCTCTTTACCACAGTATGTTCTTAATGAGTCCAGTTCTGGTCATGCATTAAATTGTGCCAACCGAATAACCTTAAAACATTGCTTGGTGAACTGAACTAGTCCCAGATGTTTTAGAATCTTTACTGCAAATACACCACAGAAGTATGGTAATGCTTTTTAAAGACTAGTTGTTCTTAAATTTAAAGGAAATATTCAGTAGTGTTTAATAAAATAAACAAAAATTCCCCCAAATAACCCATCAAAACACGGTACTGAAATCATTCAATTTCTGTTGGAAACAAGGTAATCATGGCATAATTGCATTTCTGTTCATGGACACATTCAGAAACATATTCTTCATAAAAGAGGTTTATATCTTAGATGTCTTTTGAAACCAACAGTTAAAAACAAGTTTTAATTGTATTCTCTTTGGGTATACCTAATAAATGAGTCACTGATATCAATTCACAATAAATTTATTTTACATAAGAGAAAAAGCTTGCCATTAATGAAAAATTCAGTAGAAAACAGTTCTGCTTTAAGTTGGGGCTCAAAAGTAGAAGCTGCTTGTTAGTGAAACCTCAGTAGAAAGAGAATTTTGTAAGAAAACATTCTTGGCACGAAAGCTCTAACATAAATTCTGTAATGAAATAGTTACCATGCAAGTTTATTGGCAGAAAGCCAGTTTCTGATGGCTGGTATTCTCTTTTCTGTCTCTTAAGACATTAACATGGAAGATACTAAACCTGTTTTATTTAGAGTTAATTGTATATAAATACGGTGTCATGGTGGATAACCTTTCCACAGTCCACCTACTTAATTGAGCAGCTCTAAGTAGGTAATTGGCACCCTGCCCTTCTGATTTCCCCTTTCCCCCATCAGCCAATCTGAATCCATCCCGGCGACACTGAACACAGTGATCACCTACAAAATAAAAATATTTCCAGTTACTATGTTAAAAAGTAAACACACAGAAAACTCATCAGATATGTACTTAATTCAAATATTCACTATCAAAAGAGTTTCAACATTTTGTCAATTTTGTTGAAAGTGAAAGGATTATTTTAGAGGCAGTTTTAGAAATCTTCCAGTTATCAGTTACAAGCTTAAAATATTTGTGTTGTTCTAGTTTATTAAAGAATAGTACCTAAAATCTCATAAAATGTTATTATAAACACCTGAAGTCTATGAAATCGTTCATGATAAACTATTTCCAATAAGTAACAAGGAATTTGCATTTTGTTATGATACGAGAAGGTACGTCGATCTACGACACAATTTTCTTCTTACACCTACGTTACTCACCTCATCTGCCAGAAGTGATAATTCACTGCTGTTTGCAGCATCATAATCATAGAGCACCCTGGCCTTCCTGCTGCCACTGCCCTCCTTAAGATCAATAAGGTTGGAAGGAGAGGTCATTACTAGGCCACTTGTTGAAGTCAAGGCAGAAGACCCAACCACATTTGATGAAGCAGATGGTACAGGTGCCACAGGAGTCTGATTGTTGTTACAATGATAATTGGATGGAAAACTGTTGAAAAGGAAATGGCCAATTACTTATTTCCAAGTGACCCAAGGTGCTGAATACCACCACTTGATGGCAGTATTTACTTTCTACCAACCTCCACTGTGGATAAAGATTTATGGATGTTAATATTTTAATGACGAAGTGTGCTGTCCAGCTTACCCTTTATGCAGTAGTTTGTGACTCCTCTAAGCCGCACACACATGAACTCTGTCAACAAATCCTTCTGGCTCTACTTATTTTAAAACACACAACCAGGGTTTGACCACTTCCACCACAGTGACCACAATCACAGTGACCTGAGCCACCATCACCTCCTGAGTGACTAAATCATTCCATGGGTTCCAAACAGGCCTGCCAGCTTCTGCCCTGCCCTCTAACAGCTGTCCTCAACATGGCAGCAAGAACGATCCTGTAAGGGGCTAACAGCAAATCATGTCACTCCTGAGCTCAAAACTCTCCAAAGGATCCTCACCTCTGAGTAAAGACCACAGTCCAAACAGTGGCTTCCAAAAGCCATATGTGTTTCAGCTCCGTACCCCCGATTCATTTCCAGCTGAGCCCTCCCGGCTGTTGCTTGGACACACCAGCTATATTCCTGCTTCAAGGCTTGTGTACTTGCTGTACCCCTCCTGGAGCATCTCTCTCAGAGGTCTGTACACATTGTTTTCTTACAGCTTCTCCGTGTCTTCTCTGACTACTGCAGACCTCTACCCCTAACCAAGGTACTCCCCTGATGTATTTTTCTCTATAGCCTTTATCACCTCTTAATATTACTATGTAATTCACATATACACTGATTTTCTACTCCCCTCTACCCCCAAATAAAATGTTGGTTCCACAAAGGCAGGGATTTGGTCTGTTTGGTTTACATTATACCCTTTATGCTTAGAATAATGCATTTTTAAAAATTAAAAGCAAACATTTCTCTGATGGATAAAAGAGTTCTAACGATAAAAAGAATGAAATTCTAATTAAGGTTTCACTCTAAAGAACATATTTCCCAGCATCCCTTCCTGAGAGAACTCAGTCCTCAGCAGTGATTAAATATATACATTTCTGAAGATTAAAAAGAGCCTTCTCTCCTCACAAGAGGGGTTTTTAAAGTCTCTAACCAAACTCATCACTATCTTTAGCCTTTGTTTAGCCACCAAGGTCTACCTATGTCAATTTTGGGGAATTAATGGTAAGGACAAACACCAACCAATATCCAAACAAAAACTTGAAAGGCCATTTTAACCTTCTAAGAACTTTTACTGAAACATTTAAAAAAACTACAGACTTCCTGGTGTAACCTGATATGTTAAAAACTCCCAATTATTTAAAAATAATATACATTTACTATTCTTTTGACCCGTGTTTGTTTTCTCCTCTGTAAAATGTGGATAACAATACCTGCATCGCTGGTGTGAGGATTATGACATTATTACATATGAGGTGTCTAACGAAAAGCCCTTAGTAAGTGACTGCTGTTTCAGTAAACAGCAGTCACTTACTAAGTAGCAGCAGTGACTGCTACTAACCCTGCTATTAGAGTCACTGGCATGACAACCTGGTTCTACTCTTCAGAAGTAAGTGTGGATCTGGATGATTTTCAAGTTCTGCGCTTGAGTATTTCTATATACTGTCTTAAAAAGCATAACCTGCAACAGTTTCTCCCACTCTCTATCATTGGTCATTACTAGGAATATAATTCTTCAAGGGCAGAAAGACAAGCTAGACATTATTTCCTAGAATAGCTCTAGTTTCACTTTGTAATGTTTGAGCTTATCCTAAAGTGCAGCGATAACTAGATTTTGTTTACATGGCTCAGTTCCAAGCATTTCTGTGGTTTTAAGAGCAGAAAGCAAGTGTGAATGGTAAAAACAGCAACCCCTCTGTCACACTCCCAGGGAACTAGGACGAAGTGAAACGGAAGTACTAAAAGTGTCTTGGGCTTAAAGTAACTGTAATGATGTGGGGAAGAAAGGCGAATTCTGCTTTCAGATATTAACGCTGCTGACAAAACTTCAGATACAACAGAAGTGTAAATCCTTCTCTAAATCCTATTAGAATAACAACTGGTATAGGCTACAACTGGTATAGACCACTTTAAGATCTAAAATGGATTTTGTAAATGTGCCTGATTTTGTTCTAAGTCTTGTTTTGAAAGATTAATATGCAGAAAGGAACATCAAGGTTACAGGGGCGTTTTTTGCCTAATTCCTTGAAATATCTTCTCTTGATATTCCTCTTTCAAATGTTACCCATCATTCCCCTGCTTTCATAGTTCCTCACTATATAAATCTTAAACTCACCGCATTACCTAGTTTAAAGGGCATTCATGGCAAGGCCCGGCTTCACCCTTTTAGCCTCATCCCATTCTTAACTTGAGTATTATGCTTCAACCAGGATAAACTACTGTCTGTTCCTGAACTCGCCACTCTTTCCTCTGCCCCTTTTTATAGACATGTAGTTTCGAGTACATGAAAGTTTATTCCTGTATTATTAATTATTGTGTTATTTTTCCATATGAACTGTAAACCTACTTTTGCCCCACTCTGTATTCTTCCTTTGTCTGGAATATATGAGGGAGGACCCAAATAACCCTGGAACTATCTTCCGGAGGGCTGGCCCCTTGAAGTACAGGCTTCCCCCGCTAGGTGAGTGTTGTAGGAACCCATCTGTTATCAGTGTACCAGCTGGTGTTGTTCTGAGAAGCTGTTTGAAGACTCAACACATTTGCCCATTTCATGATGGGTGATTTACGAGTGCATCGGCTAACACCACGCTGAGTGTTCAGCAGTTTTTGACCAAAAATGGTGTGACGCCCATACCCCACCCTCCATATTCACCCGATCTCACCCCAAGTGACTTTATTTTGTTTCCTTGGTTGAAAAAAGTCCTCAAAAAGACATGTTTTGCTGATGTGGAATAGGTGAAACAAAAGACCACAGAAGCACTAAAAGGCATCAAAATTGATGAGTTCAAAAACTGTTTGGAGCTGTTTTCATAGGTGTATTATATCAAATGGACAGTCCATTGAAGATGACTGAAGTTTAAACATGTAAGAGTAAATATACAATTTTTAATAAATAAATTCCAGGGTTTTTGAGTCCCTTCCTTGTACATCCCTGTCCGTGTTCATCTAGGTTATTCCTACTAAAATAATTTCACCTGTGAAACTTTTCTAGAACCACCTGAGTCACAGTTAGATGTCCCTCACAGTAACCTGCACTTTTACCTTGCCACTTATCACATGGCCTGCCCACCCATGTCCTGTGTTATGAGCAGAGACTATATTGTCTTACACATCATTGTATTTCCAGTGTCAACTTATAATATAAGGAGCTGCATAAGGGTAATAAGCAATTTTAGCATTTCTTTTTGCCAAGTTTTGCTGATATAGTTCAATGATATTTGAACTTTAAATCCTGAATAAACATTTGGCAGGTATTTAATAAATATTTGAATGAATGAGCTGTATGCTTTACATTCTATTGTCTTGTGTTAACGTATATACTATGACTATTACATTAAGTCATAATGTATATTACATTATGTATATGTAATGCATATTACATTATGATTAATGTGAGACTTGAAGTCTTACATTATACTCTAAAACCCCTTTTTAAAAAACAGTGAACAAATGAGTAATGAATAAGTACAAATTTATCTCTAGGGGCAGCTATATGTCTATTTGGCTTTATCTTCCTCAACCAAATGGAAAGATATTCAAGAGAAAAGTGAACTTCAAACAGTTTTAAAGCTTTCTTTCTGTAACACTAAAAATGTATTCACTTAAATTATCTCCTCATTCCTGTTAACATTCTTCTGTGCCAGAAGAGCTCAAAATGTTTTTGTAACCTCAGAAGTCTGATACTTTCTTTTTAAAAATCTGATTTTAAGCAAGCTAATAAAAGTCTTTAATCTTTCTAATTTTCACTTCTATTATTAATTTATATGCAAAAATCTGAATTTCTTCTATCAGGAATTTCATGTGTGAAAGGAAATTCCCACCTTCCCAGCTGTTTCTGGAGGTCTAGCATATACTGGTAACACTGCGCATAGTAAGTCATCTGGGCTTCTACAAAGTCATTCAGACAGCGGAGGTGGTGGGCCTGTGAAGGAAAGACACAGTCACTTTTCAGCTCTGTAACCCATTTCAAGTGGTACATCACAAGGGGAAACAGAATACAACACTGCACTCAAGGAGAATCACTACTATTTAGCAATGTACTACTACACTTATTAAGCTCAACCTTGGTCAACAGTGTAATAACAAACTGTTTAGCCAAAAAAAGCAACAATTGGTTGATTATGGTGAGAGAACTAGATGATGAGGTATAAGTAAAAATTTAAAATATTTCTTTATATATCATAAAAAGTATCATAGTTTAAATTTCTCTGATAAATTACTAAAAATGAAATTCAGGTTTTCTTCCCCAAAATGCCTTGGGACTATCAAAGTCTTTTTTTGCAAATGAAATTTCCAATAAATGAACACTCACGTGTGTACTACTGATGCCCTCGAGCAGAAGCCTGGTAATCTCTGCCTGACGATCGAATTCACTTTGAGTTATTCTTAATTCCTGTTCAGACTTAAATTGGAACATAGTTTTAGAACCCCAATTAGAGGATTTAGTCCATTTTACATACATTTGTGAAGACTGTAAAAAAAAATCCCCCAAACAAGCCTCAAATGATATTCTGGCAATTCCCTGATTGTGCTTTGTATCTAAACTGCTTCCTGGTTTCTAGACCTTAGTTTTTCTATATTACTCAACCTAGAGAGAACTGATTCCTTACCAGTACTTGACTCAAAAGATTCTATTCATGTCAAAGCTTAAAGACATACACATAAAAGCCTAGAAAAACTACTGAGACAATGAATGTATTTCCAAAAGTTCTCAATTATTACTATAGTTACTTTTACTTTGAAGTTAATGATAGCCTTTAATCTCAAAGAACTACTTCACACTCAAATCAAAGGATTTTAACTTTTTGTGTTCAGTTACCAAACATATATTTGTTTCTAGAAATATAGTTTTTAGTTTCCTTCAAAGCATTCTTTTTTCTACATAAATGTCTTTCCTTTTGTTTTTTTGCCAAATTTTGCATGAAATATGTTTTAAGCAGAAATACTATCCATAAGATACCCTACGGTTTTTCTGCCAAGTTTTAGGTGACCTTTAATCAGTGGTGTGCTGAAGTAAACTGGCTTTCTAGGAAAAAAGGGCACTAATGTGTTGGTTTTCATGGTAAGATACTCCTACCAAGGTGAAGTCCCTGAACTTGGAGCTGGAAGGAGGTGTGTGCATAATAGTACACCACTACCAGCTTCGACCATTAATAAAGGTTTAGTGCTGGGACAAAACAGTTCACTAAAAAATCAACATGACGTAAACATAGTAAATACTTGCAAAAACCATCTTCTCACAGTTTTGGCAAGAGTTGGTTGGTAATAAGTGAGGAGGTCACTCAAAATAGTTAGCTTTCTCTCCTTGGGAATCATCATTGCTAATGTCATTATAATGATATTTTCTATCTCTCCAGAAAAAAATAGCTTCCCTCTCCCAACCAAATAATTACAATATTTAAGTATAAAAACAAGGACTGAACTTTTTCCTTCACACCCCATCTCCCTTTCCTTCACCCTTGGTGACAGTAAGTAACTTAGTGAACCAGTCAACATAAAGTAGAAGCAAATTAGATAATCAGTTGCTATAATTACTCATATCACTGGCAACAGACCTGGCAGAGGGGACTAAGAATTGACTACTAGATTGGATTTATAAACTTAAATTACTCAGTAAGTGTTAAACTTAAATTTACTTGACTGAAACCAGACTGAATACATGATACTTTGATAACTGGGCTGAAGTAAGCTTCATCTGGAAGTTAGTCAGAAGTGGAAAAAAGTCCCAGAAGAAGAAAAAATTCAATGTTTTCCCTAAGGAAATGTTAAGAAAAAACAATCACTTCAGGGTTACATTTGTATTATTTACTGTTCTGCTTGCTTGAAAGCAAAATAAAGTTTTGATAAACAGAAGTAATTATAACAAACCCATAGGAAGTAAATGAGGCCAGTTCTAAGTAGATCTTTGATTGTGCAAGTACAACTTGATTTTAATAGCCTTTAGTAGTAAGGGCAGAAAAACTTACTAAATGGCAATGTTTCTGTACAAGGTATAAGCAAGGATGCTGGGTAGCAGATTAAATGTGATCCAGAAGCTTGAGTCTGAGGTGGAAATAATGTTTTAAAGCTAAAACACTAAATATAAAATGATCTTAAGGACAAGAGACCAGCTTTCCATGTTTGAGCAAAATTTAATTATTTAATTGTGAAGAAAGGTACTATATTACAAAACTTAACAAGTCATTCTTCAGTAGCATCTAGACTTTATATTTAGAAAAGGTATTCTCTAAAAATAAATAAATAAAATCTTAAAAAAAAAGAAAAGATAAATGACAAAAGGGAAAAGAATCTCATTTCTTTTTAAACAAGTTTCAGTGTATGACTCAGGTAGCTGCAAACAGATGAAAGTTCCAAATCATTTCTGCTTCGACACATAATTCGTCATAAATAATTAATCTGAGAGGCTGAGGTTAACTGACATTAGGTTTGGTGTAATCAATTTACCTAGGAATAAAATGATCCATATTAAATAAAAAGGGTTAAAAGAAAGACAATAAATTTAAAGGGTTTTTATTCTGTCCTCCAGAAGATCTCATTCCCTATCTTAAATTCTACAATTTAGATGTAGAGTTCTAGGGAAAAGACCTAATGCTTCGAACGACTGCTACGGGGCTAACTGATCTAGAGTATATGATACCATAACTTGGATTAAAAAAGCAAGAAGAGTTCTTTTAAGAGGCAAATTGGAAGAAGGGCAAGAATTTGGTAGTCTGTGATATCAACTAGGAATTTAGGTAATACACCTGCTGTGACAAACTTGGTCAGTGTTACTTACTTTTTCCTACAGGCTTAAATCTTGAAATATTCCAGAAATATAAATTTTTAAAATTAAATATTTTACAATTATAACGAAAGTGAGATTTAAAGGAGAAAACTGCCCAAGTCAATTTTGATATATTTTTAAGTTCCTTTCATACTTACGTATGTAAGTAATATAAATATTTATTTCATGAATTTCTTCCCATTACATCAAATATTTCCCAAACTTGTGGAGAATGCAGAATCAAATCAGAATTTTTTTGGTATACCTCCATGCTAACCAAAGTGGAAGAGACCCTGATTTTCTTGTTAACCTGTTTCTCATCTATGTTACTACTATGCCATCTTTTCATGCTAGACATTCAGGAAGAAATCAGAGGCCAGGGTGAAACCATAACTAAATTGGTGAATGGATTCTATGAAGGGGGATGAGAGTATAAGTCAAGAATTTCACATTGGATTTCCAAGTCATAGCTTCATAACCTATGCATGGAATAGACTGTATGGTCAGTGATCCTACAAAGTAAAGAAAATAGAAAATTAAAGTGTATAAAACTATTAAAAGTCAGGAGCCACAATTACCATCTGCCCTCAATCCCCAGTATGTCTTCATCTGAGCTCAGATTTTGGTAGGCATGAACATAAAAAGAAATGAAAAATGCTTCAGAAGACTTCCGATGGCATTTGAAAAATATGTGCACTAAAGTCATAATTTATTTATTAAATTCTTGCTTAGTTACTTGATTTCCCAGCCCAAAAAGATTAGAAATGATAACACGGGCCAGTAGCAGTCATATGGACAGCTTCTGAAAGTGACAGTTCGAGAGCAGTGTACTTCCAGTCAAGATGGTGGCATAGGTAAACACAGTTCACCTCCTTACATAACCACATCAAAATTACAAGTAAAATATAGAACAACCATCACTCAGAATCATCAGAAATTGAGTTAATGAAAGTCTGACAAGTACAGAATTAAAGAAACCACATTCATCCAGACAGGTAGGAGGGTTGGAGATGTGGAACAGGTTGGTGCCACATCTAAACGTGTTGGATAAAAATTTGGGGGGAATATCTCGGGAGCGAGGGATCCCAGCCCCACACCAGGCCCCCCAGCTCAGGGTTCCAGTGCCAGAAAGGGAGGCTCCCATAACTTCTGGCTGCAAAAACCAGTGGAGATGGAGTCAGTGGAAGAAATTTCTGGAGTCCCAAGCAGTTTCCCTTAAAGAACTCACATATGGACTTACTCAGACTCGCTCCCCCTGAGCTCTAGCACTGGGGTAGCAGCTTGAAAGGCACCAGTGGCATACAGGGAAGAACCAAAATGTCTGGCATCAAGGTGTGAGCTGGGGGAACAGCTTTCTCCCAGATAGAAAGGTAGGCAGAGGCCATTGTCCCTTTCCTGAGCCCTATACCCCGAGAGCCACAGAGCCAGAAGGCAGGTGCTATCCATCAACATGGCTAACACTGTTTGCCCAACCCTGGTGATCCCCTGAGACTCTGTCCCACCCAACTCATGGCCCTACCCAGACTGTTAACTGTGACTTTTCCATATGAATTGCTTTTCTTCATGCTTCACAACTTCCTAAGCCTATCAAACAAGCAACAGACAGCCTCAGTAAGCTCCCAGCCCCTGTACCTCTTGCTAAGTGGCTCCAGGCTTGGCACTAGCAGCAGCCAGCCTAGGTCCACAGCTTGGCCTTGCCTAGGAATCTCCAAGCCCAGCACAAATAGCAGCCATCTCAGATTGCTTTATAGCTCAGGCAATGTGGCCCTGGGCAAAACAAAGGTAGGGGCTGACCTTGGCCTGCACCAGCTAGGAAATCCCAGAGCCTGCACATGCAGTGGAGCACCTAGTGGCTACAGACCACCCTGCCCTTGCACAGCTGATCCTCCATGGAGGGCAGAGGTTGGTGGTCAGCAGTCACAGCCAGTCCTTGCAGTTCACTGGTCTGAGTAAATTCCTCCCACTGACCTGCCAACAGCAATCAAGGCTCAACTATAAGAGCAAGTACGTGTACTCAGCCCACACAAAGGGCACACCTCGAGTACTTAGCTTGGGTGATAGGGGAAGCTGTGCCACAGGACCCTGCATGACACCTCCTACATTAGGCCACACTACCAAGATATGGAGTAAAAGCAGTTATACCAAATACACAGAAACAAACACAGGGAGGCTGCCAAAACAAGGAAATAAGGAAACAAAGAAACATGGCCCAAATTAAAGAACAGGTCAAAATTCCAGAGAAAGAGCTAAACGATGTGGAGATAAGCAATCTATCAGATGCAGAGTTCAAAACACTGGTTAAAAGGATGCTTGAGGAACTTAGTGAGGACTTCAACACCGTAAAAAAGATCCAGTCAGAAATGAAGGATACACTAATTGAAATAAAGAACAATTTATAGATAGAGCTGAGAACCAAATCAATGATTTGGAACATAAGGAAGCAAAAAACACGAATCAGAACAACAAGAAGAAAAGAATCCAAAAAAATGAATATAGTGTAAGTAGCCTCTGAGACAACTTCAAGCATTTGAACATTTGTATCACAGGAGTGTCAGAAGGAGAAGAGAAAGAGGAAGATATTGGAAATCTATATGAAAAAATAATGAAAGAAAACTCCCCCAACTTGATGAAGAAAATAGACATGCAAGTTAGGAAGCACAGAGTCCCAAACAAGATGGATGCAAAGAGGCCCACTCTGAGACACATCATAATCAAAATGCCAAAGGTTAAAGATAAAAGAGAATCTTAAAAGCGTCAAGAGAAAAGCAGTTAGTTACCTACAGGGGAGTTCCTATAAGAGTGTCAGCTGATTTCTCAAAAGAAACTTTGCAGGCTATAAGGTATTGGCAAGAAATATTCAAAGTCATCAAAAGCAGGGACCTATAGACAAGATTGCTCTACCCTGCAAAGCTATCATTTAGAATAAAAGGACAGGTAAAGAGCTTCCCAGACAAGAAAAAAACTAACAGAATTCATCACCAAACCATTACTATATGAAGTGTTAAAAGGACTTATTCAAGAAAAAGAACAAAACTATGAACAATAAAATGGCAATAAATAATTATCTGTCAACAGTTGGATCTAAAAAACAAACTAAGCTAACAAGAGGAGTAGAGACAGAATCATGGATATGGAGAGCATTTTGATGGTTGCCAGATGGGAGGGGGGAGGTGAGGGGATAAGTACAAATAGGTAGTTACAGAATAGCCTTGGAGATATTCAGTACAGTATAGGAAATGGAGTAGCTAGAGAACTTACACACATATCCCATGGACATGAGCAATGGTGTGGGGATTGCCTGAGGGAATAGGGTGCACTGTGTGGAGGGGGGCAAAGGAGGAAAAATCAGGACTTCTGTAATAGCATAATCCATAAAATATAATTAAAGAAAAAATTAAAGTGACAATATGACACTGAGAGAGAAGATAACATACTTCAAAACCAAACAACAGATTCAATTTTTACACACATAATGGATATTTACAATAAAGAACCTAACTTTAAGTAAAATTAAATATGTGTTATCCTGTATTTAATAAAACAGTAAAATACTTTTTTATAGATGTTTCAACTAAAATGTCAGAAAAACTAGCTTTGGTGCTAGGAGAACAAGCTTTAGTTACCTAGAAAACTCATTTCTGTGACATATGACATTCAATTCTCTGAAGACAGAGAACATGGTGTTAACTATATTATACGTAATTGCCATACAAATAAACCAAGTATTTAAACTGTCTTCTGGCAAGGCACTGTCAAGATTCCCACTTAGTGTCAACAGTGTGTGCAAACAGCATCTCTGCAGCGTCGTTCTGCTGCTCTGTAGACCTGGGTGTTCCAATATCATTTTCAGATTTTGTAAGATACAGTAACAAAGACTGTGACTGGCTCCATGGTTACTGACCCATATTTTCTGAATGAATGACAATTAAATTTGTGTTTCATAATTCTGTAGATTAATAATTTACTTACTTTTGTCACTTCCTCTGCCCAAATCTAGCCAGCATTAAAAATTAGAGAGAAATATACAGCATGAAAGTAAGTTGGAATTTAACATTTTCTACAACTTAGTATAGAGAAATGTAAATTTTTTAATTCAAATGGTACACTCCTTTTCCAGAATCATATTAGCAGATTAAATACGGTAGTAACTAAATTAGAACAACTTAATATATTGTGAAAGTACGCCTTCATACATATAAATACTATGAATTTTTGAATCTTATACTAATTCTTTAAGTTGGTAAGAATAAGTTTTCTGAAATGGGAAGTATTTGACCCCTGTTAGTTGTAGTTTTCTCATCTGTAAAATGAGAAGTTTAAACCATATGATTTGCAACTCCTCATTGAGCCTTAAAATTCTAGAACTTTAAGAAATTAAAATAAAGCAAGGGTAAATGGACGCTGAACACTGACATAGCCATTGGGGCAGGGGGTGGGGGCAATAAACTAGAGATATAATAAATTTAAAATTATCAGAGTTAAATACATCTTACTATAAATTGACGATATCAGCAATAAAACAAATACCTAATAAAAGAAACAGTCTTGCTAATTGTTTAGGATATTTTTACAAAAGAAAACCTACAATTTATATACTAAATTACCAATGACTGGAAGAAACAGTCCTATTCGATTTAACCTGCAGATAGGACAATGGAAATAAACGAATGCATTCTCTTGCTATCCAAGGAAAGCCCCCATCACGCCAGGGCTTCATAGATTCTGCCCCCCAACCCCCGCCACTTTTAGTTCAATGCTAATATTAGGCCTAAAGGCAGTCAGGTAATGGCCAATTTATTATTAACTACACTGCCGTTTCCAAGCCACTTCTATGGATGTACTGTATCTAGGAGTATAATACCAAATACTCATAAATCTTTATTGGCTAACATTTATAAGATTTGGGCAATGTTCAGATTTTTCATATTTCCATTTTGTTAAAAAAATAAAAAGTTTGTAACATCTCTAAAATTTCCTCAAATCAAGCCTAATATATACAATGGATACTATATAACAATTCTCACTCTCATATCTTACCCAAAATTATCACTATTCTGCAACTTCCTTAAGTGAATTGGCACTCTATGGGGAATGGGCTGGCCACTACAGAAATACCTAACCTACTGGGGTTTGTTGGCCTGGAATTGCAAGAGAAATTAATTCTGTGTTGACTTTGGGTAAAAGTTAAGGGAACGTCAAAGACACTGAAAAACAAAATAAATCTGTGTATCTTACACCTTTCTCAAAATGAAGTAAATTTTGTTAATCTTCTTTGCTAAAGTGAACATATAAAGTGCCAGCCAAATTAACATCTTTTATTGTGTATAAAAGGCATGATAAATTTATGTGTAAACTCAGATTCTAAAATCTGAATTTGGCATAGCTGAATTTGTCAGTAACACAGATTTCAGAAAACACATACTTTCTTTTCTTTTAGTTCTAATATACTTCAGCTGGTATTCCCTATATGTTTTGTTAAACTAATGAATGCATGGCTATGAATATTTTAGACCTTTACATGCAGATAATAGCAAGAGAAGGCACTTTATTCAAGACATAGAAAACACAGTAGGCCAACAAACCTTTAGCCATTTTACATGCAGGAAGTTGAGCATGTAAGAGAAATTTACCATAATGTTATCTCCTTCAAGGCGAGCTGAGTTTAGTTGCTTAAATACATGGGTAAGAGACAAAGAACACATTATACCAATGAACACAGTGAAACAGGTTATTTCTGCACAATAAAGAACACACAAACAGGTATTAAAACAGCTGATAAAATTATTTTCTACTTAAAAAAAAAAAACTATATTGTTCTTTGGAATTTCATACAGTGGTGCCTATTTGATGCTGCCAAGAGATTCAAATTACAAAGACCAAACACATGGTTTTGCTAGCTTGATTTTAAATTAGAATCATTTAGGGATAATGAATCACTTTAAAACTTGCCACCACTATCTATTGTTTTTATTAAATTTTCACCTATGAAAGCCCTTATGCCTACCCACAGTTTTCCTATTCACAGATCATTTCTATTTTATGAATGTATGATGCCTTCAACCACGTTCCCTTTTAATCAGCCTCAGCCAGATCTTGGCATACCCTGAAGAAATATGAGAGGCATGTCAACCCTTGTATTTTTAGTAAACTTCAAATTCTAATATGTGTACCCTAAAATTAAGGTTATATGATGGCACTATAAATTCATTCATTTTACAGATTAAAGATTTAGAGTGCTATGGAAATGCTTAAGTGAGCAGAGAGACATATTAGCTGTATTATGTTACCTGAAGACATATTTTCCATCATATTTGCATACCCAAAGTAACAGAGGTCTAAACCTCTAAAATGTTGCGTTTTGAAACCAGATTTTTCTTTACCGTTAACAAAACTCTAAAATAATTTTTTAAAGATTTTATTTATTTATTTTTACAGAGGGGAAGGGAGGGAGAAGAGAAGGAGAGAAGTATCAATGTGTGGTTGCCTCTCGTACACCCCCAACTGGGGACCTTGCCCGCAACTCAGGTATGTGCCCTGACTGAGAATTGAACCAGCAAAGATTTGGTTTGCAGGCCAGTGCTCAATCCACTGAGCCACACCAGCGAGGGCTAAAATAATTTTTTAAAAAAAGAAAGATTAGATTAATAAATGTCAGTGCCTCAAAATTTAAATATAAAAGTTATATTTGTCTTTGTTTCTCTGACATAAGTTTCATACTATTTTCAAAACTATTTTTGCTCATTGAGAAACATTCAAATAGGTTTTCTGTTTCCTCTCAATTGGTATATTTCAGAAATGCCTTTGATGTGGTTTTATCATTTTTCATTAGTAGTTTAGTAACCATTAGTTACTAATGCTAATAAAACATGTTAGTAAAGCAGCAATATTGGATACAGGCATAAATATTTTACAGATGTAGCTAAATTATCAAAAAGTTCAATCTATTATGAGATTGTGAAACAAATGGTAGCAGAAATTTTGCATTATTTATCTATGAACACTCCTCAACAAAGCACCCTGTACAAAATTAACATTCCCTAAATATATAATTTTTTAAAAAGTCACAAAAAACTAGTAAATGATATTTTTAAAAAAGTGCTGAGCCCTGGATGGTGTGGCTCAGTGTATTGAGCACTGGCCTGCGAACCAAAGGGTCACTGGTTCCATTCCCAGTCAGGGCACATGCCTGGATTGAGGGCCAGATCCCCAGTATGGGGCGTGTGAGAGGCAACCATACATTGATTCTATCCCTCTATCCCTCCATTCCCCTCTGTCTAAAAATAAATGAAATCTTTAACAAAATAAGGTACTAATATGCACACATCTTAAACCTTAATTGTAAAGGAATAACTAGTCACAAAATAACCCATGGAAATTTATAAATAAGTGAAATCAAAGAAAGTCTGAGGTTAGAGTAACCGCTCCAGCTGCCAACTAGAAACCAGGAAATGTGTCAAAGAAGAAAAAAACCCCCCAAATCCCCAAACTTCTAGCAGTTTCTATTTTTCTGTACTCTCTTAAAAAAACAAAACAAAACCCAAAACAAAAAAACCAAAAGGGAAATACAGAAAAACACCCCACAAAATAAAGGCATGCTTCAACTCTATATGTAGTAATGAACTAAAAGAAGTTTTCCTTTTCAAAGTATTTCAGACTTGCTACTATAAAGTCTGAAGAAAATAAGTTGGTTATCTAGGGGAAAGAATACAACTAAAATCAGGAAGTTTAAATTTTTGTCTAGACTAATATTTTACATAGTTGGTTACAGTTAAATTTTGTTTTATGCA
Source organism: Micronycteris hirsuta (assembly GCA_004026765.1). Lineage (NCBI taxonomy): Eukaryota > Metazoa > Chordata > Mammalia > Chiroptera > Phyllostomidae > Micronycteris > Micronycteris hirsuta. The sequence continues at coordinate 20,605 of PVJI01008021.1, forward strand.
ATATGTACATTCTAGAAAAGCTGTGTACAAATGCAATTGTTGAATTAAATCATCTGTATAATTTATCAGTTTTATTTTAAATGTAAATTCTCATAGAAAAAATTTTGTCCTAAACAATACACAGGACAGAAAAACTGACAAGGCCTTCTTTGGATATATCAAAAGGTAGCATCTCTCAAATTTGTCTACTATTATTTTTAGTTCTTATACATTTTAATAGCAGTGGTAAAACAACTGAGAATAAACAAAGGACCTTGCATGCTGTTAAATCTATGAGCTTCCTGGCACATTTCCAGGTGAAAAGAAGACTATCGTTGCCCTACAATAGCACTTGTCAAAGGAAGTTATGGACTGATACTTGGTAGCAGTATTCCTATTGCACAGTCATCACTGGGAACATGCAGTCATTTTGAATAAAGAGATTCTGTTCTAGTTCAAACATTTATTTCCAAATGACCCTATTTTAACATTTTTCCTGATTAGAAAATTAGTATCTTAAAAACCAATTTATATTTTATAAATTTATTATTAGCAATTAGAAATAAATATCCTGAGTCTCTTGCTAACCACACTGTTCATTTTTAAAGTTCTGATTCTGCAAAAAGCCTGTTTAAGGAAGTTAAGACTGTTCTTGATGACGATGTCAGGATAACTCTGAGAAGAAATAGACAGTGAATTTGAAATTTATGTCCTGTCAAAGATAGATCTTCTCCTGCAGTAACTAATACAGGATCTCCAAAAGGAGAACCGTATAGAAGAAAATATTTTGCTCATACATAAGGTACTGACTGGGGTAATCTCATAAGATATCACTGTCCAAAACCAAGTTATCCATTTTAAATTTTATTCAAAACCAAGTCTCAACCTTTTCTTTCCTAAAACAAGAGAGTCATGACAGACTTACCAGCATTGTGCTAATATGCTCCTTAAGGCAATGAATGGTCCTTAATGGTGGAAATGGTAATGAGTTGGGAACAGAAGGTAGTGGGGATATCAGGCTCTTAACATATCCCTTAGCTCAAATTAAGAATGAACGTACTAGCTAATACATTCAGACTTGTTTATATTGCACTATCTTAAAGGTGTTCCAATTTATATCTGATTAATCTCTTCAAACTTTGGAATAAAGATTTAAACTATAAATATTAGATTAAATAAGAAGCTTATAAATAAAACCTTGAGGAAAGTTTTGTACATATATAATCACTGAATTACTATATTAATATATAACCACTCAATTTTATCTGAGGTTATTTTTATGAAAAATATACCAGAACTTATTTACCCAAATAAGTTTCCTCCTCTCCCAAATAGCCACCTGTAAGTTCGTGATGCCACTGTGTGAATGTTGTTTGAACTATTCTTGGTGTCAACTCCTTTAATCGGTTGAGTCACAAGTGGAAAGGAAGTCACATATACTTTTTGAGCCACATACCAGCGTTCTAAAATTTGGTTCATTCTCATCTTAATTACCAGCGTTCTAAAACTTGGTTCATTCTCATCTTATTTGTTTTTCTATTTTAAATATAATAAATCTATCTCCAAAAAACCTATTTGCCATCAGTGCTAACTCAGGATATTTAAATAACATGACGCATCTTGAGGAGCTCATAGTTTTCGCTTTTTTAGCAACAGGGGTATTACTGACATAAGAATATTGCCTTTTGATGACTACTTTGCACTGATTTGGATGTACTGAGTTCAGGTAGGTCTGTTTAAAAACACAAAAACAACACTCTGAAGTCATATTCTAGTCTTAATGACACTGTAGCTTGAGTGGTATGTGAGTAAGATATTCGTCAAGTTTGAAAGTTATTAACCTAAATTTTTTATTTTTAATTAAAAAACACTACTTACTGAAGCTCTAGTTTCTGCAGCTTTTGCCTTTTTTAGTCTGGTTTTTGCAGCATCCAAATCCAGTCTCTTATTTTGTAATAGTTTCCTTTCTTTCTATAAGTTTAGGAAAGAAAAAGATAAAGGCTAATGATGTTAAATCCAGTAAAAACATACACCTTTAAAGTATTATGTTCCATTAAATATATGAATCGTCTGATAAACTAAGATATATAATTACAAAACTGGCCTAAATTGACCATTTTGAATATCTGACTTCCTTTTCTTACTGTTTTCAATTTTAAACTTATAGAGACATACAGATATCTAGAAAAGGTGGCAGGTGATAGTAGAAACAAAGGAATATTGATTTTAATATTTTGGAATTTTGCCCCACAGGGAACATGTACCAATATCTTATTGGTTATCACAACTGGCAGAGGGATATTACTAGCATCCACTGGGTAGAAGCCAGGAATGCTGCTGAACATCCCACAGTGCAGTACAGTTACCATAACAAAGAATTATTCAGCCTCAAATATCAGTAGTGCCCAGGTTGAAAAACTTTTCAAACTGCTACAGTTTATCTAGAAAGTGCCTATGATGAGGAAGTATGGTAAAGATGCTTGATACCCTATATGATCACATGTGCCTATGTGATCACAAAACCAACTCTATTACTCCTAAATGGAATTTTAAATGTATGGATAAATAATGAATAAATATTTGGATGGTGTCTTAGAATTCCTCATGGGAATGTCAAGCTTCTATATAATAGGTAAGATCATAGAACACACAGTTTTATTACTTCTTAGATTTCATATATCAAATGTCATCCTACTGACAATCTACTCTCTTTTAAATTGTATTTCAGTTTGGTGATTTTTCCTTTGTCTCAGGCCAAATACTTTTACCCAGAGACAAATTCATTATAATTTCTGTAATATTTCATAATAAGAAATATGCAAAGTTTGACCTGGTATTTAAAATAGTCTTGCAATAATCTCAAAAAAAAGCAAAAACAAAAACAAAACAAAACCAAAAACCCCACCTAAATCTCCATTCTCCATCACTTAAAAAACAAATTAAACTGTGCCTGGCTGGTGTAGTTCAGTGGATTGAGTGCCGGCTGGGAACCAAGGGGTCCCGGTTTGATTCCCAGTCGGGGCACATGCCTGGGTTGTGGGCCAGGTCCCCAGTGAGGGCCATGTGAGATGCAACCACACATTGCTCTTTCTCCCTCCCTTCTCCTCTCTCTAAAAATAAATACATAAAATCTTAAAAAAATAAAATAAAATCTTAAAAAAAAAAAAACAAATTAAACTGAAAAATAATAGATAGGAAGTCTATTAGCCAGAAATATAGCTTCTAATAATTAGGTTTCTGGCTCCCAGTTTAAATGAATAGTTATATGGTTATACTACAATGATATCTTGTGCCATATTTTTATAATCATTCCAGAAACCTCACTCTGCAGATTTTAGTGCTGGCAATAAGCAAGAATGGATGTAAGGGTATTTCAATAACTACAGGGACACAAAAAAGGAGTCCAGATCAACAGTCCTTTATTGTTTTAGTTTCGTGTTCTGTTTAATATATACCTAGCTAGCTTACTGAAATTTTCTAATCTGTGGCATCTATAGTCATGAAGATGGCAAATTATTCATTAAAAACTGTAAGTAAATATCTAATTTTTTTACTAAAAATGGAAACATTTCAACTCACAGCGATTGTTTTGTAATCTCCTTCTATAAAGTTTCTTAAAGGAGTAAGAAAATTTAAAGCTGATGTTTGAATCAGCTCTCTGTCTGCGGTTCCAATTCGTTTTTGCGTTTCTCCACATTTAATAAGAGCATTACCTACAAAGGAAAAAAAGGTTTTTTTACCATTGTCTGGTAATGTCAGAAAACAGAATTATGTTAAGATAAATCAGCAATTTGATCTGCTTATAGTTGTCACTTGTTTACTTAAGTAAAAATCAAATATAATTAACTGTACTTACGGCAGTTTTATTTTAAAAGTGAATTTAAGGTTACAAATATTGACCTAAAAATGACAAATCTAAACTCCTTTCATAGTTAACTGTACTAATTCTACTAGTGGGACAAGAGGATGGATATACTAAAAAGCATGTATAGTCACAGCTCAGATAGTACACATATGTTTATAGAAGTATAATGCTTAAAATTTTCTAAGTAGATTAAGTAAAAATTTGACTTGTTTTAACATTTATGCACTAGTCTCAAGTATCAATAAATAACTAACAGTATATGTTTGTATTTTAAGTTAAAGAAAAATCATGTTTTGGAAGACGAGTATAGCGGAAAACAGAGTGAAAGAAAAGGGAACCACAAAACCAAGATTCTACTCCCAGTTCTCTCTCTAATACGCTTTCATTTTGTGGACCTTCCTGTTGGGATGAGATTAGATCTGACTGGTAAGAAAGGTAATATTAAAAAGGTAAAAATATAAAGCAGTAGTTGAGAGCTCAATTTCTGGATACAGATCTACATTTGAATTACTAGTTGTATGATCGTGGATGGATTATGTAATCTCTCTAAGACTCAGTTTCCTTATTGTTAAAATGCAGATAACAGAATTCACCTTAAAAGTAGAATATAAAGTGAGGATTTACTGAAATAATACTTATATTGTATAGTGCTTAGCTCAATTGTTAGCTAATTATCAACTAATAATACAGATTCACAAAGCCCAATTCCACTAATCAGGATACATTCGATAGAATTAATAGAAATGCACACAGATTAAGTGAATTGAAAAAGGAAAAAATTTAGAAGCCTTTCAAATGATCATGCTCCACTAAGCCTTCAACTTGGAGAAGGAAAGGGCTGGGTTTCCTTCTTATTCCTTTATGACTCCAGCATCTAATTGTGGCACAAGCAGGCAATAAAAATTCTGTTCAACGTATAAAGTTTTTCTAAATTTCATAGCTAAAATTTAGAAACAAAACTACAGAAATTATAATTATTTTTCAACTTCTGAAAAAATTATATTTTGAAGAATACAATGTAAAAATTTTAAATTTGTACATCTAGATTAAAGTCAATAGATTAAGTGGCATTCAATACACAGTACTGAGGTTATTTCTATCTGACAAAAGAAACTACTAAAATTTAAGTTCATTTAGTTCCAGAATATATGAGTTATTTCATAAATCAGGACTTTATGTAGAAAATCATTTAATTTACTTATCATTTCATATTCATTTAAGGACCAATTTCTTGCCGAAGTCTTAATAAAGAGAATTATTAGACATAAACAATAAGGAAAAAGCTATAGAAATCTAAAATAGTCTTATGTTGAGAAAACTGGATTTGAAGGATAATGGTGTAAAACTTTGAGCTTTAGTTATATTAAAAAAGTCAGTATAACAACTAACAAAGCTGGAGAAACTGTAAAACATAAGTATCAAAAATAAGCTATATAAAGAAAATGGAAATGAAATGTGGTACAAACATCCAGCGATAACCACTGTTAACATATTTGTATCAATGCCAATGTTGTGTGAGACAGTTTAGTGAGTGATGCTGGTGGAATACTCACGGCCCACTGAAGCTCTGGATCCTCAGTCAGGGGCGCACCTGCACATACTCATCCTCTGCTCGGGTTCCCAACCTAGCCCTTACCAAGATGCTGGTCCTGGTTTGGGGTATTCTGAACCTCAAACTAAAAGAACTACTGATCTGTTCAAACACTTACTATGTGCCAGGTACTTTTCTATAGAAAAAAATAAACCCTCAAGGAAACTTAAAAAAAAAAAGAAAAAATAGAGGAGACATATAAACAAAAATTGCAATATGCCGTAAGTACAACAGAGGTGTTGCAAGATTCAGTGGGAGTGCAACTAAGGATTCATTTAACTTTTTTAGGCCTAGAAAGACCGTATGAAATCTCAGAACAATACATCCTTAAATACAGTGTCCGACACAAATAATGCCCTTTTTTAATTACAAAATCTTTTATTACAAAATCATAAGCAGTAATTCTTTGACAACAATATCACACTCAAGCACACCATATGACATTTTAGGTGAAATGTTCCAATTAAAACTATAAATTATTACACCCGTATTATTACCCTACCAACCACACTCAAGCAGGCGTTACTTCTGCTGCGCCCTGTGTATTACATATTAAATTGATCTGTATAATATTTACTTCTAACTCATAATTCTCACTCCACCCAAAATTTTGACATAAAAAATTTGAAGTTAAAAGTGATTCCACTAATATTAGGTAAATGTCAATGATGTCTCTAAATAGTAAAAATCTAAAAGTAAAGATATTTGTTAATAGACCTTTTGCCTCTTGCTTACCATAAGCTGTTCCTGGGCCAAACTCAGTCCCAGCATCAATCATATATTGTCCCAAAAGTTCTGGGTTGTTTATACGACTTGGAACTTTTCTATCCAGTTTCTCATAAACAAATTCTTCTATCCTGGCATCTACGAGAAAGGTTTAAAATTACCAATAATTTCAAAAAAGCAAAACTATTTAATACAATGTTTTGTTCTACGACTACCCATTTATCACCTTGTAAAATTAACATGAAATTAGAATGCTTTCAAGTACTTATCTTAATATATAATTTTTTATTTATATGTTACAGTATTATACAGCTCTAAGAAACTATTTTAGAAATATAAAAATATTTTAGAACAAAAATATTTTAAAATAAATCTATCATATGAGTAATTTATGGGATTTTTAAGTTCCGAAAAAGGGTTAGTGTTCACTTAATATCTAGTGAAGTTGCCTTTGCCCCATTCATATGTCTAATACTTCCTTATGAAGACATGTTTATAATTTCAAAAGCAGGGATTCCCAACTATGAAAATATGGATACAAGATACCTAGAAGAACCAAGAGTCGCATACTTCTGACGCCTTTTTTAGGTTTTTGCTTTTCAAAAGCTCTCTCTCCCTCCTACAGTCTAATTATAGGCATGGGGGTTTAAGAATAAAATAATCCAGCCCAGCTGGTGTAGCTCAGTGGATTGAGCACGGGCTGGGAACCAGAGGGTCCCGGTTCGATTCCCAGTCGGGGCACATGCCTGGGTTGCAGGCCAGGTCCCCAATGAGGGCCATGTGAGAGGCAACCATACATTGCTCTTTCTCCCCTCCCTTCTCCTCTCTCTGAAAATAAATAAAAAATCTTAAAAAAAAAAAAAAAAAAAAAGAATAAAATAATCCAGGCTTGGAATAATCTACAGAGATCAGCAATATGATGTCTTGGCTTAATTTTGTTTAATTATATGTAAAGCATATAAATACCTCTGAGCATGTAGTCACTCAAAATATTTCACCATTAAAAATAAGATTAAAATATAAAACAAAGGTTTAAGCAATTATTGAACACTAGTATAAATGGAAAGGAAAAAATATGAATAAACATTTTAATGTTATATTCAAGAAATCCGCATTTAAATTGCTGCCTAACAATGAGGTATTTCAGACACAAATGAGAAAAAGTTCAAATTTCCAGAAACGATTAAATATAAATATACGAGGTCTGTCCAGAAAAAGTCCAGCCATTATTAACACAACAAGAAGGATTTGCACAACATCGATGTAACCTGGCAGCCAAGGGGAGTGGACTGGAATGCGCATGTGTGAACACTGACAGCTTCGCTGTACTAGTCAGTGGGGGCAGCAGATGCCACTGAGTGAGATGCCATGTGTGCTGTGTGGCTGTCGCATCCAAAATGACTGAGCGAGTGGAGCAATGAATCTCCATCAAATTTTGCATTGAGCTTGAACATTCCTCTGCGGAAACTATTCGGATGATTTACAAGGCCACAGCTATGGGCAACTGGTGATTGGCAGCTTCATCAGGACAATGTGTCCGCACATATATCATGTCTTATGCTGTTTTTTGGTGAAACATCAAATCACCCAGGTGACTCAGCCCCACTACAGCCCAAATTTGGTGTCCTGAGACTTCTGGCTTTTCCCAAAACTAAAATCACCTCTGAAAGGTAAGAGACTTCAGACCATGGATGAGATTCAGGAAAATATGATGGGGCAAATGATGCAACTGGGAGAATTGTGTGAGGTCCCAAGGTGCTTACTCTGAAGGGGACTGAGGTGTCATTGTCCTGTGTACGTTTCTTGTATCTTGTGCCTTCTTTAATAAATGTCTCTATTTTTCATATTACATGGCTGGATACCTTTTGAACAGACCTCATAAATTAAAATTATAATCCAAAAAGAAGTTAAATATGTTCCTTTTAAGCATCTTATACAATTCCTCCATAAGTTTTACACAGTGCACTGAAATTTCAAAGATGAGCTGAACCAATAGAGAAATACTTCAGGAGTTGGCAAAAGTTTTAATTATAAAAACATATAGGCTGTTGGAATAATACTTGCTTTTGTGGCAGACAATGGTGCAGCATCAGAAGAGTTTTTAAGGAGGAATTTAAAAACCATTAACTTAGTTAAAACCAAAGTGTCACTTCAAAACTAATCATTTAAAAGGTGTTGACTATATTTCAGAATTTCCTTTTCTGACTGTGAGAGTAATGCTTGGCTTTGCTGCTTTCTATGTATTTGGTCAAAAGTATAAATCTCATGTTGATTTCATTCAGTTAGTAAGACATTTGGTATATTTTAAATAATTGTTTCATTTCAATAAGTCTTAAAAATATGTAGGCAATTCTGCTCTAATTCAATATATATTTCTGAAAAATCATATACTAAAAATGACAGGGCTTACAGGAAGAGCTGGGTTTGAAAACACAAAATCTAGGTAACTTTGAAACCAGAGCACAAACAAAAAACAAAAAGAAATCTGTTCCTACTTCTGACTTAAAACACTAATATAAAATGGTATAAAACACTAATATAAAACGGTATTTGTAAGCCATTGTAACTTCTTCATACTAACATCATTTCCTTTTACCAGTTGTGTATGAATTTATTTGCCAACCTGTAAAGCATATTTTAGAACAGACTATATATGTGAGGAACTCTGGATAGGGCAAAGAACAAGAGGAAAACTGTCTATTATTTTTTTTTAGGTGCTATGGTATATAATTTAAGTAGCCTTAAATGAGTGACAAATACCACATGGTATCCAAAGACTAGGCCTCACTCAAAGTGTAAAAGGCTTAGTTTAAGAAGTCACTGCAATTTAAATGAAACGGCACAGAACTACTAACAGTTTGTACAGTGCTTGAATTTTATGAAAAAGCAACAAAACTGTAATTTTAAGTTAGTATCTAAAAGTAAGTTTATGGCACTCACGCCATGGGCATAATAACACTGATGAAAAGGGGAAGGAAAACACGCATTGTCTACTTTGTCCTTCAGTTTTGATATGTAAAAAGCCCATAGTGAAAAGACTGAGTGTCAGTACACTTGGTTCTAGTTTAAGTTCCTCTTTAATTAGCTATACTACATTGGACAAAAATGCTAACTTGTGAGTTTCAATGAATAAACAATTATTGTGCACCTTATTTGCAATGTTATTTAGTTGGGTGTTCTGGAAAACCTTAGAGCTGTCAGAAAATCAAATGGAATAATTTATGTAAAAACATAAAACTTAACATAAATATGCCCTGGCTGGTGTGGCTCAGTGGGTTGAGTGCCGGCCTGCAGACCAAAGGGTTGCCGGTTTGATTCCCAGTCAGGGCAGATGTCTGGGTTTAGGCCAGGTGTCCCCAGTAGAGGGTGCACGAGATGCAACCACACAGTGATGTTCCTTTCCCTCTTCCTCCTTCCCTTCCCCTCTCCCTAAAAATAAATAAAATCTTAAAAAAAATATATTGTTAACTATTTAACTTTCTATAATTTTCTCCTTAATTATTTAGGGATAATTTTCCCTTAGATGAAAAAGATTAATTTATTTTCATAGCCTTTTGTAAGTCTTAAAATTCAAAGTCACTGCCTGAAATTGAGTTTGACAGAGGATTCTATAAAGTCCTGAAAATGGTATTTGTCAATTTGTTTGCAGATACATAAAGGAGGGTTCATCACCCTCTTCTTCACCAAGGTATGCAATAAATAACCATAAACCTCAAAGCCACAAACCAAAAAAGTCTGTTTTCTAACAGCAATGAAAACTTTTTCAACATTAAAAAACCTAATAGCACCTTTTAATAGGATTAGTCACTAAAGTAGACAAAAGAGAAAATGTTTCTTACTTGGGTTTGGCTGCAATAACACTTCAGTTTGCTTCAGTATTTTTTCTGTCCATATTTTGGTACATTCAGCTTTGCTAAGGAGGTTCTCTAAGTGGGCATCCAATTCTGTCTTCTCTGCCTGGCCAAGTTTTTCTTCTGTGAACTGTTATTGATTATTAAAAAAAATTAACCTCGAATACATTTTAGGAACTTGTATCAATAATTAAAAAGAAACTCAAATCCAAACAATCCCAACCATATAAACAACGTTTGTAAACCACTGCATATGAATGCTGTGACTTTTTTGCCCCCACAGTAATTTTGCCCTTATCTCCATCTCTTCTGTAGCACTTACTATGGTCCTATCTTATTGTGAACACATATCTTTAGTTCTGCTAAAATATATGGTATGAATTCTATTGAAAATCTAGCACACCGTCTGGTATATAAAGTATACAAATATTTCTGACTTATAAAGTTAGGGTAGCACAGTGGTAAGGAGTAAGAGCTTCAAGTCAGTTGGATCTGAATTCATATCCTGGTTGCAATGCTATGACCTGAGCAAGCTTTTGAATATTTTTTCCTTAGATATCCTCTATCATTAAAGAGAGACAACGTATATATATCTCATAGTGCTTTGAGAATTAATTAAAAGTATGTATGTAAATCACTTTCTTCAGTGCCTGGTAATTATTGTGTGGAATTTAAAAAGGGCTGTTTATGTTAATGTGGCTTTGTACTACTGGCACTTTAATCACACCTGGTTAGATAGGCTTTTTGAGATGTTCTGGAAAATATCATTTAGGTTGTTTCTCAGGATGTGTTCCAGCAATTGATTTACAGACTAACTTTTAGAATATATCCTTTACCATACTATAGACACAACTTTTAAAGATCATAAAATGTAATTAAATGTACTCAATGTATATTATCTTGTGCTAGTTTTTGAGGAAAGACAGCAGTGCCCATAAAGTAACAAAGAAGTAAAAAGATTTCCATGTAGATTTTTATGGAGACTTCTGGATACTTTTAATAGTAGAAGTGATGGCTCAGGCTGCTTATTATGTATAATTTTTTTTTCTAGAATATGTGGATTTCCCCCTACATAACACAGGTAGACCATGACTAGCACTAATTCTATGCTCATTACTCATGACTCACTTCTGGCTAACAAAACATAATATTCATTGTTTTTCTTCCCTGTCTCATTTCTTAAGATATCTTCTACTGCTTCACTTTTCTGAGTTTTATGTTTCTCCCAGCATCCTTGTTTTTAGTCTAAGACTTTCAACTGATTATCACAGCACTTTTAGCTGAAAGGTCCCCTAGAATGCTACTTTTAGATTTCTGCTTACAACCCCTACCAAAAGTCTTGTTCAGGGGCTAGAGAAATAACAGCTTTACTAATTTTTGTAGTCTTAGGTCTTTTTGAGACTGGCCTGTAGCCAAGCCCTGATCCAATGGGTGGGACTGAGAAAAGCAGTTCCAAAGCTATTCCATAAGCCCATAAACTTGCAGTAACTGAGGATAGGAGAGGAGCTGGGCAAAAGATCAAACCCCAATCCCAAGGACATCTGGGTAACTATGCTATCTCATTCTTAAGAAAGAATTCTAATCTTCTCTATAAATCCCTGAGATTCTAAGCAATACACCACTTATTGAGGTACAAATTATAATTTTCCATGTTCAAAGTCTACCTCCAATGGTTAAATAAATAGATTATCTCCCTAATAAAGCAACCAATAGGCAGGAAAAAAGGGCAGTACACGCAGGACATTGTCTATAAAGGATGATCTTACCAGTAGAGCAAAATTCTTCACTTAGCGCCTTAATGAGCAGGTATATCTATTTGTTCATTGCTTCAACAAATAATATATTTATTAAGCACCCACGTATGTACTAGGCACTATTCTAAGCACATGGGTTTCAGCAGCCAAAAAAACAGACAAGGTTTCTGCTCTTAGGAAGCTTACATTTTAATGGGGAAGACAGAAAATAAACAGGTAAATAAATACTTTGATAATAAGGATAAGGTAAAAAGAAGGTAGAAAGAAGACCGATATAGGTGTTTCTTGAGTGAGTTATTGAATGATTAACTGCTTGAATTAATTAATTCAAGGGTAGTTCAGGAAGGAAGAGAGAGGGAAGAGCAAGTGAATCGGAAGGCCTCAAAGGCAGAGGGATGCGCAAACTGGGCCTGGAAGAGGGTGCCAGAATTTGAGCATTACCAGATGTGAGCGGTAAGGAAAACAGCCTCTCTGAGCAGGTAACAACTAACCTGAGATGGAATGATACGATATGAACTATGGAAAGATCCAAGGGAAGAGTACTCTGAAGATTTGTCTTCCAGTTGCATTTCTAGAGTATCATTAGCACCACCTTTATACATACAAAATATTTTTTTTTGGTAGAAGTTCTTAATTTATATTAAATAACCAAGAACAGACTAATACAACAATCAGCAGATCCATAATTTAAAAATCAGTATTTATGAGGTCAGTCTTTGTGCAAGGCACTCTGCTAAGAACTAGAAGACATGGTCTCTGTTATAGAAGAGGTAAATGGAAAATATTATCCAAACAGTATAAACCTGTACACTTATTTTTTTCAGTTTCTAAAATCACATTAAACTTTAATAGATGTTTCTAGAAACACACTGGAATTAAACAAACAGGCTAGAAATTACTAAAAAATGTTTATTAATAATGATGTAGGAAATAGTCATTAAGTTTATCTGATATAGGTTAGGTTTCAGAGCAAGTTTCTTCTCAATAATATTCCAGAGAACTGTCAATTATTAATTATTTGGAAAGCAAAACATTTTAAAAAAAAATTTATCCTCACCCAAGGACCTTTTTTTCATTGCCTTTTTACAGAGAGAGAAAAGGAAAAAGAGAGAGAGAGAGAAACATTGATGTGAGAGAGAAATATTGATTGGTTGTCTTCTTGTATGCTCCCCGACCAGGGATCGAACCCGCAACCTGGGTATGTCCCTGACAGGGAATTGAACCCTCAACCTCTCAGTCGAGGGGACGACACTCCAACCAACTGAGCCATATTGGCTAGGGCTGGAAAACAAAACCTTTCAATCTTCAGGTCGAAGACCTGTTTGCTTAATTATTTAATATTTCTTTGTGATTGTCATGATACTACTTTACAGGTCTGTCTCATTAAATACACATTTTTGGTTTTTTTAGTGTGAAAGTGTAATACAGCAAAGATGAGTATTTGTAACAAGTCATTTATTTGTATGAGTCTGAGCAAGAAACAAAGAAAACATGTAAACTGATTTACAAAGTAAGATTCTATAAACACAGTAAGTTTTTTTACTATTTTAATTCCAGGGAGAAAAACAAAAACAATTTAAGGAATGCTTAAGCGATGAGTCAAATGGAGCTTGATTACAGAAACTATCTGTAAAACAGCAGTTCTGTAGAGAAGTCCACATGAGCAATGTATTGAACTACTAGTAATAAATTCTGTCTGATGTTTATTTGCATTTTTTAACTAACTACATCTGTTTCATATTTTGGTACATTATATATGATTATTTTATCCTCTAATTTGTTTTAAAGTTCTTTTTCTCAGTAAGATCATTTACAAGACCTTTTTTATACATCTGTATTGTCAGAGCTTATTATGTTATTAGAATATGCCACATACTAAGCTGTGCATTTTATATCAAACACTCAAAAAATCATTATTTAGGTAAGAATCGTAATTTCAGTGATGAAGCTAAGGATCAAAACTGTTTAACATTTTGCCCAAGCTGTAAGTGTTGAGATTCGATCTCACATCTGTTTGAATCATAGTCTTATATGATACTACTTGTACAGTAAATACTTGCTGTCAAAAAAATTATTACTTTGTATCACCATTATCCAAACATATTCTATGCTTCCTTGCCCCTGTGTAGGAAGCAGTCTACCTCTGCTTCCTGCATGATTGTCAATAATCATTAAATTAAGGGTAACTTTAATCCAATGTAGAATAAACGAAGAAAAAAAGGGTAGAGGGAGACATAAGCACATTGCTAATGTTATATATTTAAATTGAAATTATAAATTTATTATTACTTAAATGTGTATTGTAAAAGGCTTAATAATTCCCCTGATTTTATCATTGTGGGGCTTAAGAATTTTTCCCATTGTTAATCAGAAGGTAGGACATATTAAGATAACAAAATAGTACAATATTTAATAGATACATCTTTCTAAACTAAAACATTTCTAATAATGTATCTACTGCACAAAATGATGAGCTATATCAAATTTATTCAAGAGGCTTAGATTATTAATACAAATATTTATGGAGAATATAGTATTTCCTTCTACTGTACGTGAGAGGTATAATCCACATGACATGGTTCTTGCTCTCAAGGCTTTTATGATCTTAATGATACTGCCTAAAGACAAACATAAAATTGTAATAATGGCATGCGTTTCAGAGGACGAAAAATCTATTCTTCCTTTTTTTAAAAAAAAACCTATTCTTCCTTTTTGGATAAAATCCAAACATTTTCAATTTTATCCTTAAAAATTTGTTTCCAACATCTTTCAGTTCAAAATCATTATTGACTTTGTCATCTTTTGATGATAGTAGTTGTTAACTAGAAACTACAGTTGCTTTTAAGCATTGTAATGAATGTATAGCTGTACCATTTAATTAGAAACTTTTTTGTAATATTTCATTATTAATACAATAGAATGACATGAGAACAGAAAGTTTAATCCTTTAGCTATACATAATGGGTAAATGTACGGACTTTGAATGTGGCATTTATTATTTATTAGAACCTGAGAGACATGCTTAAGTTATTTGCAGTTTAAATTCTATAAATAAAATGGAATTTCAGAAGGGCTTGAGAGGAAGTATTTGGACAAGTTGAAATTCCATCCAAATAGCACTTGACAGGAGCTAGTTAAGGGCAGCATCAAATTTATCTTTACATCTACAGCTGAGATGCACAATTAATACTTGCCAAATTAAGTGGGAGATCAAGGCTGTGCTTGCAACTAAATTTTATAGACTTCCCCCACCTCAGAAAATAGCTGGCAGTCATTAAATTCACAGTGTAACTTCAGTAGTCAGTTCAAGGGAAATGTTAGAAAATTAAATTAAACCTCCTCCCTAAGCAATTTAGTTTGAGAGTTTTTTTGGTTTTTGGGGTGGTGGAGGGGGGAAATATACACTTATTTTAAAGATGGTGAGCGAAGTTTTGCTTCAATATCAATTCTGAATTAAAATGTGCCCACTTGAAATATTAAACCAAGTAAGAGAAGAATAATTCACAAAATGGATATTTACTATAAAGAGTAAAGTAATTATGACAAATTGGGACGAGACTATTAAGTCTTGAGGACAGCAACTAGGTCTCATTTATCTTTGAATTCGTCAGTGCCAAGCACCTGAGGATGTACTCAATAAATATAAGCTGAATTAAACAGTTGAGTATTTTACACTGGCATTACTCAACTTCAAGGTTAGCAGATATAACTTATGGTTACTACCTTGCCTGGTGAAAATGATATAAAAAATTAAAAAGAACCATGTTAGATGTTGTAAGAAGGGAGTAAGAAGCATAGTTGATTCTTTAGACATACAATCTTATCAAATACATGAAAGCCATAGAATAACAGAATT
The DNA here is from genome assembly GCA_004026765.1 of Micronycteris hirsuta. Lineage (NCBI taxonomy): Eukaryota > Metazoa > Chordata > Mammalia > Chiroptera > Phyllostomidae > Micronycteris > Micronycteris hirsuta. The sequence goes on from PVJI01008021.1 coordinate 36,227, forward strand.
TTAGATCTCCAAGGAACCTCACATAACAGTTCATTAGGAGAAAAATGCCACATATGAAACTGATAAATGACACAGGATTTCATATCAAGTGTGTGTGATCTGAGGTGGACTTGAAGTTGTATTTTAAGAGCAAGAAAGACAACACAGAAAGGCAGTAGAAGGCATTCAAGATTAGTTTACCTTATGAACAAAAGACTAGAGTTAGAAAAGTACAAGATATTTTTGAAATTAAGCAATAGTCTGATAGTATTACACCTGAGTGAGAAAAAAGACAAGGCTAGAAGGGAGTATTAATGCTGAGCTAAGGACTGAAAAGACAGATTCCGCAAACTACTAAGTGGTTTTTAAGACACTAGTAAAGTAACAACTGATCAAAGACAAATAGCCTGATGCTCTTGTATCCTACTGTTCTGAGGGAGTTAAGAACAACAACACCAGCAAATGGACTGCGGAGGAATGAATATGCCTATTCACTTACACATTTTACTATGACATACTTTTTTGAAGTACCAAGCCACATCCATTTTACAGGGATTCGGATAGACTGATGAAACCTCTTTATATGCTTTAATAGTTTGATTTTACTTTTTAAAAAAACATGTTCAATTTTTGATTAAAAAGGTTTTAAAGTAAAATGAAAAAAAAAAAGTATGGCAGTTGGTCAACCAGAAATAGCTTATTCCTTAAGGTATAAATGTGCATGCTGAATTCCATTCCTACTGTTCTTATTACTTATAATGGGTAACTGGCATAGATACCTTTTACTCTATTCTTAGCATAAAACTTGGTACGTTGGCACCATACTGATGTCAACTCAATTTAGAGTAGGAATTTAGTTACTGACTAAACACTGGAAAAAAAAGCAGTTTTGTTGAAAATTACTACACAGCATTCTAAATTTCACATGTTACAAATCTGGAACCATCTTTTTTTCTTACATATTTTATTTTTAAAAAAGTATTGTCGAAAATGTCAAACATATACAAAAGCATAATAGTATACTGAAACATCATGAACCCATAACCCAGTTTCAACTACCAACATTCTGTCAATGCTGCTTTACCTACCTCCCTTTCTTCAGACAGGATATAGTTAATACATATATACTTCAGAATGTATCTCTAACAGATACAAACTTAGACACATTAAATGAGTCTGCTCCTCCTGAAATAAATGGCTCAAGCCAAAACACTAAAGTCATCCTTGACTCGTTTTTCTCTCATAGCTAAAAGCCAATCTAACAAGCAATATTGGATAGATTCCGCACTTCGCCTGCTATCGCTCTTATTAAGTCATAGCACCTTGTACTTTTGCCTGTCCTATGTCCACAGCTCCTTAACTGGTCTCCCTAGTACCCTCTGCAACCTCAGTCTTTGCACTTGTTTCCTATGACTAAAATGCTTTTCCTTCAGAAAACTGGAAACTGTCACTTCCTTGAGCCCCTTAGAATTCGATCCTCTTCGAAAGGCTTGCTCTGCCCATCACTCCTATACAACACGGCAACCACCACCACTTCTGCCATTAACCCACTGGTGCTGGCCTTTTTCTCCATCACTACCTGATGTATTTCCTAGTCTGTCCTCTTCTACTAGATTGTAAGCTCCAGGAGATGTTTTCCCGGTTTTATTCATCACTGTGTCACCAGTGCTCAAAATAAGTAACAGGCAGTCATGGAGTAGACCCTTTTAAGTATTTAAGACAGAAAATTATTTGATAGCTAACAGAATACATCAGAATTTTAAAACTCTTTCCTAAAGGATTTGAAATATTAATTAAAATTCATTTGGAAAACAGTACATCTTTTGAGAGTTTTGACAAATTTTTAAAATTGAGTCTGTTGACAATTTAAATCCAATTCTAGTATATGTCCTATTTAAGTAGTGTGGATTATGTCCCTAAAATATATATCTAATTGTATTTAAATGACTGGCATTATGTAGTGTCAAGTCTGCATTTAGCATCTAGAATCATAGGGAATCAGCACTGAAACAATAACCAACGTCTCTGTCTCTTTTGCAGTAAATGTCAAGTCTCACAAATCAAAATTCATTTCACACCCTACTCACTCATTTCTTCTTGCACCTTGTCTTTGAACTATTATTAGAAGTTGGCTAATTTAAATTTAAAATTATTTTAACTATAAGGTACAATGACTTTATAATATACCTTATATTTTAGTGGAGGAGGGGGAGAAGAGGGCTAAGGCAACTAGCTTATTATTTACCATGCAGATTTTGGAACTTGGAAATAAAGACCTAGAAGGAATTTCCCATCTCTTAAGCATTACTTACCTAAGTGTTACTGAAATGCTCAGGTTGTACTAGATGATCTTTAAGGCCTCTAGACTGCAATATTCCTTTATTCTATATATTCTAAACCTACAATGCTTATCCAGGAAGAGAGAAGCAGCTGGTACTAAGCAGCAGGTCAGACAGCACTTGCTGTTTACTAGCCATGCAAGTTAAGCAAGTTACTCACCTCTCTGAAGCTACTTCCTCATATACAAAGGAGGTTAATAACATCTATTCGGCAATATTACAGAAGGACTGGAGATAATCTGTGAAGTTTCTAGCAAAATGTTTGACATAGTTTTTTCACAATATAGGTAGCTATTACCTTGTTCTAGTTCTACCATTCTTTTGCCAAGAATATTCCAATGTAAGCTAGACTATGCCAATAAAATCGGGGTAAAAGAAAGAAGTAAAGCAATACATTTACATTTCAGTATCAATTTCGTATGCATATTAGAAAAAGTTTTGTCTTCTCCTTACAAAAGAATCATGTTGTTGTTACTGTGCCTATGTCATTAAGTTAAACACCAGACTGTCGGTGGTGAAATTTACATCTGTTCATAGATTTAACCGAGTTGATAATAATGTGGGTGATGACTAGAAAACCGTCCAAGTTCCCTAGTTCTGACACTTCCTTGATTGCGGAGTACCACGAGATAGTTAACTTTTCCCCTTAAAAGTGTATTTGAAACATCTCACTGTGACTACAGGCACTACATGAACGTCTCCCCCCACTCTCCTTGCCCTACAGCCGGTACTTCCCATTTTGAGAATGTGTGGGAACCCCCGACCTCCAGGTTGCCCGTGGCCTTAGCAAAGTCTGGGTGCCAACTGGAGGTCTCCATTTCTCCCGCGGACGGCCAAGCCCAAGGACCGGCCTTTCCGGGAGACAGAGAGGCTGGAAGGAACTGTGCAGGAAGCTCTTTGGGTTGAAGGGCAGGAAAACTTCCTTCGAAGACTCGGCGGGGAGGGTGACACAGAGGGAAGGAAAAGGGGTGGGTGGTGCCAGAATTGTCTGTCGCTCAGTTACCCAGCGTGACTCTCAAGGCCTCCGCCCGCCCCGGGAGGGAGGTCACCCGAGCACCCGCGTCGTGGGGTCAGAAAGGCGGGCGCTGCTGCGTGCCTCGGCTCCAAGCCGAAATCACAGTGTCCTCCAGGGTCGGGAGGGAGCTCCGGGCCCTGTCCCCTCCCTGCCACACTTCCTGGGCGACCGTGGTTGGGTAGGAGGGGTACAGAAAACGGCCGCCGGGCCCAGAGGGGCACCAGGCCGCGCCCATCAACCGCGCCTTCGGGCACAGCAGGCCTGCCGGCCGGTCGGCGAGGCCGGGAGCGGAGGGCGCCCCGCCTCGGGCTGCGCGCTCCTGCATTCCCTCCTTGGCCCTCCGGGACACAGTCACCCCGTCCTCCACCGCAGTACCTGCACGGCACGACTGAGGAAAGTGCCCGCGTCGGCCGCCAACTTCTTCACGTTGAAGTCCATAATGTTCATCCTTGGCGGCAGCCGGGCGGAGCTGCCGGCTGACCTAGCGGGGAGGCGGAGGCGCCAGGGCCGGGCTGAGGCGCCGGGCGGGACTGGCGGGGGCAGACGTGGTAGGTGGAGGGAGGCGGCGCCAGCCCCGCAGCCGCAGCTGTTGTTTCCGTCAAGGGGGAGAGCGAGGGTGGGGCGAGGGAAGAGAACCAGCGCTTCTCAGCGGGCCATGACACCCGGCGGCCACCGTCGAAACGCAGGGCCTCTCCAGGCCGCAGTACGACCGCTAACGTTGGCGTCGGCCGCCGAGGGCGAGCAGGAAACACACGGACGGGCGTTCTGGCCCTCTGGGTCGGGGTCCTGCTCGGAGGAAGCGAGCGTCGCCGCGGGGCGGAGCCTTTAAGGAGGTTATCGCGGGAACAGCGACCCCTTCAGGATCGCCGGGGCACAGCCGCGGGGCGCGCCGGGAGCTCGGTCGGCTCCGCCCGGAGGAAGGTCGCGTTTGCTGCGAGGGGCGCGCCGCGACCCTGCACATTTGTAGTTAAGTCCCTGAGAATTAAGAGCAGAGACAACTCAACCCCTGCTTTTTGTTTGGATTAAAAAAATACAGATATTGGAGCATAGAATTGCAATATTTGTGAAATTATAATGAACAGCTCCCAGTCATCTTGTAGAAACCACGCCCGCTGATCTCTGACGCCTGGATGGTACTCGTCGGTGAATGTCGTAGAGCACGATTTAATTCAAAGACCCTACCGAGTCGGTTTTCATTCATTCAGCATTACTGAGTATCTACTGTGTACCAGAACTGAATCAGGTGCCGAGGATACCATGGTGAAAAACACTGTCCTTGCTTTCAAGAAGCTCTTGATTCTTTACTTGACAACCTTAAGAGACTTCACCTGCAGTGGGAAGCTCTGTAACTATTTGCAGCTACAAGGACTTTTTGACTCCTTTAAGGCAGCATGCACACGCTGGATTAGAGGCTACCCTAGGTGCCCATTGTGTGCAAAGTACGATGCCCAGGACACAAAATGCCATAGTGGAGGACACACACACACACAAATGGTGAGACAGAGAATAACCCTTAAAGGTTCAGCATGGTGAATTTTAATAAGTGAGGTTATGGTGTGAAATATTTTTTAAAAAATCATAATTCCGAGTAACTTCTTAAGCAGTCTTCGTGATTACAGCCTGTGTTTAAACTAAATTAAAATAGATGCAAGCAAGGAGAGAGTCGTATTTCAAGAAAACACTGTTTTTGTTTGTTTACTTTTTTTTTGGTGGGCTGTGCCCTTTTGTTACATTAGGGCTGGGAAAATGCGGGCCCCACAGGCAATGAAATGAGCTCACATTCATGCCTCAGCGTTTTACTGAAACAGCAGTAACAGAAGCAGTGGCTTGTTAAAGGCTGAAAGACTAGGTCCTAAAAGCATTGCACGGAACAGCAGATACCATAAAGATTTGGTTGTGTTCGTTTATTCTTAGTGGTAGTGACAGAAACAACCACTTCTTTCTAAGACAACTCCAGTAGAATAATCTCCTAGACCAAAAATACTACATGTATTTTTCATCTCAACCTCTTTTTTTCAGAAATATGGAAAAAGAAATATATAGTTAGGAATCTTGTTTTTCATTTATTGTCCATACTTAGACTTTTAAGCACTTACTGTCTTCACACATGTCTATCTTTACAATAAGTATGTTTGCCATAATCTATGTCCATTTCTGCAAAAGGATCACAGTGCCATAGACACTATTAGAGAAAAAAACTCTGGATCCTCTTCCTCAAAGGTGGAGATCCACCTGACTTGAAAAAAATCTTATTCCTATTGAGCCTTATATAGTGATAATACTGTTTCTCTTGCTTCACTGACAAATTCATAAGACTAGTGCACTGATTTTCTTTTCTTTTTTTATATATTTTTTGATTGTTGTTCAAGTACAGCTGTCTCCATTTTCCCCTACCAATGCCCTCCCCCACCCATCCCCAGCTCCCACCCTCTATCCTAACCCCCTTTGGCTTTGTCCATGTGTCTTTTATACATGTTCATTGATGGCCCTTCCCCTTCTTCCCCCCAACCCCAAGCCCCCATTACCCCCCTCCTCCCTCCCCTCTGGTTACTGTCAGTTTATTCTTTATTTCAATGTCTCTATTTATATTTTGCTTGCTTATTTGTTTTGTTGATTAGATTCCATGTATAGGTGAAACCATATTGTATTTGTCTTTCACAGCCTGGCTTTTCTCACGTAGCATAGTGCTCTCCAGTTCCATCCATGCTGTCACGAAGGGTAGGAACTCCTTTCTTTCTGCCGCATAGTATTCCATTGTATAAGTATACCACAGTTTTTTTATCCACTCATTTACTTATGGGCACTTAGTTTGCTTCCAACACTTGGCTATTGTCAATTGTGCTGCTATGAACATTGGGGTGCATAGGTTCTTTTGGATTGGTGTTTCAGGATTCTTAGGGTATAGTCCCAGGAGTGGAATTGCTGGGTCAAAAGGCAGTTCCACTTTTAGTGTTTTGAGGAAATTCTATATTGTTTTCCACAGTGGCTTCACCAGTCTACAATCCCACCAACAGTGTACTAGGGTTCCCTTTTCTCCATGACCTTGCCAGCACTTGTTGTTTGTTGATTTGTTTATGATATGATTTTATATTCTTATTATCCATTTCCTGCCTAATTTCATGCAGTTGATTTCTACTTCTGTAACTATACCTAAATGGCAGTTTCAAGATTGTCAATTGTCTTCTTGATAAATCAAATGAGCTTTTCTCAGACTTCTGTATTGAATCTGCTCACCTCCTTCCCATCAACACACCCCTAGTTTTCCTGCTACCTCTTTCTCATTCCATACTTCTGTCACTTCTGATGGCTTTACTGTAAGGATTTCACAAAGCTCAGGGCTTAGCACTTTTTTTGGCTCTATTCTCTTTTATTAGTTTCTTACTTGTGGCTTCATTTATACCACTTCTTTCTTTCATTCATTCATTTATTTAGTAAATAGTTTTTGAACATCTATTCTGTGCCACATGGTATTGCTCTTGTGGCTAGGAATATTGCAGGCAAAAAGACAGTTCTTGCTGTCATGAGAAATTATAACTAATATGGTAAGACAAATTGAATAAGTACTTACAAGTGTGATAAAATGTGAAGGAGGAATCCAGTGTATTCTTACATGTTCACTTCCAGCCTGTACCTAGTAACCTGAATTCTAATTTGTAGGCTTGATCTTTCTGTAAGAGTTCCAAATCGTCTTTTAATGTTTTCTTTTTCTCTCCCCTGTACAACCTTCTTATTACAATACTGCAAGGTGTTAGGAAAGCAATCTTTTTAAGCTCATACAAAGTGTTGAGTATCTGAAATCCTCTTAAAAGTTTGTAGCTTAAAAAAAATAAACTTTTGTTAAAATGGCATTTTAGGTAGCATGATACGTATTTTAATTTTTTTTTGTAGTGGTCAATAAGGAGTTCATTACCTCATATTTAGACCAATGACATCTAAAGTGAGGGTGTTATATACTTCATGGGCTATGCAAGATGATCCGCTGACATTCAGAAAGAAATATTAGAAGTTTGGTTTGTGATTATTTTTATCTAATAAATATAAAATTTTTTCTTTCATCAATCAAAGAATATATGGATTTGTAACAGGGTGAGACAGGTCAAATTGCTGGGGAGCATAGGCAAGACCTCAATCCAGGAGAGACCTTGATCCACCAGAGCTAACGCATCCCCCACAGAAGGGCAGGGAGAAACCCTGAGGTGGCAGATTGAAACAGCCACAGGAGGAGGCCACCCCAAGCGATTGTAAACAAATCAGCCACACCAGCACTCAGTGCCTGACAAGGCAACCAAGCAGCCCAGTGTGGCCCAGCAGATGGGCTGCAGGAGGAGGCTGCTGCAGGAGGCAATAGTATGAGTGGCCCTGGCAGCTGAACAGCTTATGACCTAGCTGGAGGGAGCTTGTACTGAGGCTATTTGGGGCTGAAAAGGTCAAAACGCACATGTCTGGTGGAGGTCAGCAAGCTGCAGCAGGGGCTGGAGGCCCTGCCTCAGGCTGAAATGCTTGTGCACCTGTGTGCTGCTGGGAAACTGCTAACCCCTTCTGCAAAATGGTGGCCAGAAGAGGGGAAAAGACAACTGTGACAAACATAGCTGACATTGGCCAACATTGGTTGAAAAGCTGGACACTCTCATAGCACGTGGAATTTTGTGCGGGGACTTTAAAACAGAAGGTATGTAAGAAAGAAGCCTCCTTCTCTTCCTTGCCTTGCACCTTGGTTGGGGAGCGCTCACTGGAGCACTTGCAGGAGCAGGCACTGGACTCACTTGGGGCTTAGGCCTCACATGGTTGCAGGCCAGCTCTCAGAGGCAGAGTCCTGTGCTGGGATGTGCCTCACCAGCACCAGCCCTAGGGATACTGTCCGACACACTACATGGGTCCTTGACTGCTTCCATTCTCTCACCCTGAGAGCAGCATGTGGAGGCTGGGAATAGCACACAGAGGCATGAGCTGGGAATGTTCCTCAACCCCAGGGTCACAGGCAGCCTTGGGCACTGGGGCCCTATGGAGCTTCCCCTGCATGACCACCTGGATTGACTGGACGCAACACCCCAGACCATGAGAGAGAGAGAGAGAGAGCCCTGCATGAGGCGATGGTGATGCTGAAATGCACAAGTACATGCCAGAGAGAGTGAGCTTGAGGATGGAGACCTGGTTGTGTAGAAATCTCCAGCTCCAAAAGGACAGATAAGGAATGATGGGGAACTTCTGGGCACGATTTTAGATTTCAATTTTTCTGGGAACATGGGAATTTCTGTGTTTTGTGGAAGAGGTTGGCTTGGAACAGGAATGCTTTCAGCCCCCTCAAAATGGGTACCCTATTAATAAAAACCTCTTTCCTTCCCCACAAATCTTTGTGTTATAAATGCACATGAAGCGAGCAGCTGGACCCCTGGCTGCCTGGTTGCAGATGAACACTGGTGCCTTCACATTGCATTTATCAGATAGACACGTCAAAGACGGTAATGAGGTATCCTAAAGGAAGAATGGGAATTCTACAACCTGGAAGAGTTGAAAGTACTTTCCATTATTTGCTTCAGCATATGATCATATAATGCAGTATGGCTGATTAAGTTTGCAGATTATATTATCTATCTACTTTTAACTAAATAAATATTCACAAAGCTGGACAAATAGTTTAGAGAGATTTTTCTTAATTTATAGTTATATTTCATTGATTATGCTATTACGGTTGTCCTGATTTTTTCCCCTTTGCTGCTCTCCACCCAGCACCCCCACTCCCTCAGGCAATTACCCACACCATTGTTCCTGTCCATGGGTCATGTGTATAAGTTCTTTGGCTACTCCATTTCCTGTACTGTACTTTATATCCCCATGGCTGTTCTGTAACTACCATTTGTACTTCTTAATCCCCTTACCTCTTTACTCTTTCCCCCACATCCCCCTCCCATCTGGCAACCATCAAAACACTCTCCATATTCATGATTCTATCTGTTCTTTTTGTTTGCTTAGTTTGTTTTTTAGATTCAATTGTTGATAGATATGTATTTTTGCCATTTTATTGTTCATAGTTTTGATCTTATTTTTCTTAAATAAGTCCCTCTGTTATTTCATATAATAATGGCTTGGTGATTATGAACTCCTTTAGTTTTTTCTTGTCTGGGAAGCTTTTTTAGTTTTTTCTCTTTATCTGCCCTTTGATTCTAAATGATAGCTTTGCGGGGAAGAGCAATCTTGGCTATAGGTCCCTACTTTTCATGACTTTGAGTATTTCTTCCCAATCCCATCTAGCTTGCAAAGTTTCTTTTGAGAAATCAGCTGACAGTCTTATGGGAACTCCCCTGTAGGTAACTAACTGCTTTTCTCTTGCTGCTTTTAAGATTCTCTCCTTATCTTTAAACTTTGGCATTTTAATTATGATGTGTCTTGGAGTGGGCCTCTTTGCATCCATCATAATTGGGACTCTCTGTGCTTCCTAGACTTGCATATCTATTTCCTTCACCAAATTAGAGAAATTTTCTTTCATTATTTTTCCAAATAGGTTTCCAATTTTTTTCTTTCTCTTCTCCTTCTGGCACCCCTATAATGAGAATGTTGGAGCTCTTGAGGTTGTCCCAGAGGCTGCTTATATTATCCTTATTTTTTAAATTCTTTTTTCTTCTCATTCTGATTGTTTGTTTTTTGCTTCTCTATGTGTCAAATCGTCGATTTGGTTCTCAGCTCCATCCACTCTACTGTTGTTTCCCTGTAAATTGTTCTTTTTCTTTTAACTAATTTTTTTATTGTTCAATTACAGTTGTCCCCATTTCCCCCTCATTATTCTTCCCTGCCTTACCCTTCCCTCACCTCCCACATTCAATGTTCCCCCTGTTGTCTTGTAAATTGTTCTTCATTTCAGTTAGTGTATCCTTTGTTTCTGAATGGATCTTTTTTGTGCTGCTAACCATCCTTATAACCAGTGTTCCTTGATGTCTTGCAGCCTTTCAAGGCTTGGCAGATTCACTTGGGATTCGGGCAGACAGAAGAAAATTGGTAGAGCCATGGAAACACCTGTAATGCCTTTATTCATCGGTGGGGCAATGCACGCATGCTGCAAGCCACAGATCATGCCGTGGGAAGTCCCAATTCCTTTATATACTAAATGCACACAAAGCCAGCAGGGTGCCAAGATATTATATAACAAAGCATGATTGTGTGCATGCAGGTCCATTCTCAAGACTATGGGAATACTGCTTATCGGGTCTAGTGAGGGAGCCTGTTAATTTCCCCTACAACACACCCCTTCAGTTTTCCTCACCATACAGTCTAAGTGAGGGTGTCGTCCATGAGGGTCCCTTGGTGAGGAGGGCAGAGCCCTGCACCCATACACCACAATAGCAGTATAAACAACAGCAACAAACAACTAAAACACAAGTGCTGCCACCCAAGACAGCAAGGACCCACTGCCATTCAGTGGTTAGGGATGCCCACCATTCATGCAGGGGATCATCTGTCAGGCGTTCAATAGCACGGGTCTCAGAAGCAAATACCTGTAGAGCTTGGCTAACATTATGATGGACATTAGGAATGTAATACACAGCATTCAGCCCCTACTAGGGCACACACCCCACCTTGGGATGCAGTAAGCATATTTAAGGCCATATGATTTTGTAAGGCTACTTTTCTTAATTGATACACTTCCTCATTTAAGAGGCTTGAGGAATCATGTGTTGCACTTAATGCACAAGCAGTGTGCAAAGCCAAAACAGTTATCTCAGTCTCAGTGACTATAGAAGCAGCAAGAGGAGAAAAAATAGCTAATGGGTAATACCACCAGGGAGTGTGCTTTACCCAGTGGCTCACTTTAAACACTTCCAAATTGGTTGGCTCGATTGCCAGAGTTTTCTGAACTCAAGCAGGCAAATAGGTCCATCCCCAGGTACAACAGCCAGTGCAATTTCCGGCTAGGTATAGCCACCTCTGTAAGCCACACACCCAGAGGGCTCCAGTGGGAACTGCAGGCCATGCCTCATTACACGCTTCCCAGGAATGCTTCAGAGTCTGAGTTTGACACAGACCTGTTGGAGTCCAGCCTACTTGGGCTTGCCCTTTGAAGTTCTCAATGCAAAGGACACTGGTCCAGCCAGCTCCACGGCCTCAGCTGTGAACTATCCCGAGCCATCCCATACGGAGTAGCTAACTAACGGCTTGGGCCAGTCATACCACTGTGTTGCCTCAGTGTAGACGTCAGTCCAGGTTGCATTCCATAAGGATGTGCACTGTTCCACTGGCACTGTAAGCAAGTCCAAACTGAGAAGGAAGTTGGAGAAATGCACCATGGGAGGCCAGCAGATGTGCTCAGGGGGATTTTGGTACAGAAGCAGGGTGTTGATTGGTTAGCCACTGAGGCATAGGTATGAACCCAGTTCACTAAGGTGTTATTTCTCACTCTAGGGGTGAAAAGACAAAACAGTTATTGGCACTAACAATGGCAAACCACAATCCTCAGGCAATATACAAGCAAGTTTCTGGTCAGCTGATGAGACAGTGACTGGCAGAGGGGGCCTACCTGGGTGTGAATACCATGCTTTTCATGCCTATACTGGGGGTTCAGCATCTACTTGCAACCACAGTGGAGAACTCATAATGTGCCATAAGGACATCAAAAATGTGCCACGGAGAAGCATTGCATGGTCTGCTGGCCTGGGTATGTTATCTTTAAGACTGGGGACATGTCCCAATCCCCCAGGGTACTATTTGCAAGTTTCTCTCTACCCTTTGTCTCCAAGGGGCAACAAGAGCCATCCAATGCATGTGAGGGGCTTTTATTTCCCAAGGCCATGTCCAAGTGGCTGTTTGCCCTCACTTCAGGCTCTCAGGTGCAGGCAAGAGAACATTTCCTTGTTTTCCCATGCCTGGTTTCAGCAAAGCATCCTTAGTCTGTACCTGCAGCTGAATTGGAGCAGCAGTCTGGTGGAGTAACGCCGGAGCTGGGCCTCCCCCCCAACCCCTCTCATTTAGAGTCCAGCAGCATTTTGTTCAGCCCCCAACATAGTGGTGGCAGCTGCAGCTCGAAGCCCCTGCTTTAAGAGACTGTTGTGCCATTCAATTATTCCGGCAGCTTGGGGGTAATAGGCCATATGGAACTTTCGGTCAATCTGCAGGTCTCAGGCCCACTGCTGCACCCAGGCCCCGGTACAATGCATCCCCTGATCACTTTCAACAATCAAGGGTTTCCCATAGGCAGCACATAAAGGTTCCAGCGCAGTGACTACTAGGTGCCATGCGGGGTAAGCAACTAAAAGTCCAGAAGCCGTGTCCACACATGTGATGGTATACTTATACCCCTCTGAACCAGGCAGGGGTCCAATTACATCAACCTGACACCAGGTTAGCGGTACCCGACCCTGCACCACCTGCCCAGTAGTTCCAACAGGCCTCTGGGGATGCTCTCACAAGCAGAAAACACAGGTCTCATGAGCTTCCTGTACCTCTGCTAAGGTGACAAGTAACCCGCAAGTCCTTATAGTAGACCACCTTGTCTTCTGTCCAGCATGTAAGAGGTGATGGTGCAGCCACTGGGTGATTTCTGTTCCTGACAGGCTGGCAGGCACTGTTTCTAGCCATCACACCTTGGCTAGAGTGTCAGCCTCATCATTCCCATGAGAAGCAAGGGGTGTATGCCCAGTCACATGATATACAGTGATTTGTTTCTGGTGGCCTAATTCCCAGAGGCCTTGCCAAAGGCGTGCCCCCATGATGCCCTATGCATAACCATCCATTTATTTGCATGCCATGTAGAGATCCGTAATGTTAGCCCCTAACTGTGCAAATAGTGAGGGGTGGGGCTTCATTGGCAGCCACGAGCCACACAGCTCGCAGCTCTGCCCACTGGCTGCTCTGACTGACTCCAGTGTCAAACCAGATAGTATCTGTTTCTGGTTGAATTGCCACAGCAGTCCACACGGCAGGCTGACCTCTGATGGACCCACCAGTATACCAGGCATCTGAGGGAATAGTTGCCCACACTTCATGGAAGGGACTAGCTTCCAGTTCTCTACAGGGACAGGAGCAATGGGTTTTTCATCTACATAGGAAACAGGGCCCAACACTTCCTGCAACTCAGCCCCATAGTGGGCTAGTCGACAGAGTACTCCTTTGTTGCAGATAAGCCCCCTACTTAGCCAATGTGAATGTCAGAGCCGTCCCACTTCAAGGCTTGGCCATCCAGTCTCAGATCCACCCTGCAATGGGGTAAATGGCCCTTACTGTCATGAGGGCAGCTTCTGTTATAGCCTTTGTGGCCAGCATACACTGGAGCCAGTTGCTTTTCAATCAGGGAGTACCGTACCTCTGCTGCCTTCCATAGTTGGGACCAGAAACCCAAGCGTTAATGTAACTGTTCCGATCACTGCCACAGACCCCACCCAAAGCCTTCTTATGTCACATGTGCATCCAGCTCACAGGGCCTATGTGGATCCAGAGCATGTGAGGCCTGAGTGCGTTTAATGATGTGTTTTACTCCTTGGAATGCTTGTTCTGGATCGGGGTCCTGTCCCATTTTGCTCCCATTTTTACCAAAGCATATAAAGGCGAACAACTTGTACTAGGTAGGGCACAAACACTCTCCAGTACCCCAGCAGGCCCAAAAATGTCTGCAGCTGTTTCACAGTGTTGGGGGTAGGATACGCCTGAATTTTATATATCACTTCATCAGGGAAGATGTTTGTCTTACCCAACCAGACAACCCCCAAGAATCTGACAGGCAATCCAGGCTCTTACAGCTTGGCTTCGTTGACTGCCCTGCCACACGACTTTAGGTGTGACAGCACTTGTGGTGCCGCCTTCTCCAACTCTGTAAGAGAATCACTGGTTAACAAAATGTCATCTATGCAACGGAAGAGGTGCATTTCTGTGAGCTGTGGCCACTTAGCCAGGTCCACTGCGACAAGCTCGTGACAGATGGTCGGGCTGTGCAAGTACCCTTGAGCGAGTATGGTAAAGGTCCATTGTTGGCCCTCCCATGTGAATGCAAACTGATCTTCACTCTCCAGAGCAATATTGATGGAGAAAAAGGCATTTTCTAGATCAGCTAAAGTGGTAAGTTCCCAGCTCATTAGTTACCCATCAAGTGCACTGCAGAAGGGACCACTGCGTGTATTGGAAGAATGACCTCATTGAGTTCCTGGTAATCTACCACCATTCTCCATGTGCCATCAGGCTTTCTCGCTGGCCACACGGGGGAGTTAAAGAGACTGTGAGGGGCCCTAAATATCCTCACCTTTTCCAACTCTCCTGTAGTTGCCGTAATTTCCTCATATCCCCCAGGCAACCAATATTGCTTCACTGCCTTTACCTGTCGTGGGGGCGGCAACTGCATGGGGGTATGTGGACATGTGCCTGCAGGAGGGCTTTTAACACTCGCACCCTTAGGGGAAACTCTCCTGCTGTGACGTGTGGTCACAACCCTTGGAGCACATCAGTGCCCAGGATCTACTCAGGAGTAGGGTATATACAAACAGTACACTCATGGGGGTGGCAAACGCATGATACCCAGAGAGAGCTGCACAGCCTTCCCCTTTACACTATGTCCCCCATAACCATCAACAGAGGCTTCAGGTTCCGGAAACTTCTTAGGGTTACTATACAGGAGGGTATACTCTGCTCCTGTGTCCACTAGAGCCAGGACCTGCTGGACATTTGTAGGGGGCCAACGGGTGGCCAATTCTACATGTAGCCTCCAGTCTCTTCCTGTCCCCTGTAGATGGGTCCCTCAGCCTTTCCCCTATTCAGATGTCGAAAGGATATCTCCTCCCTCTTCTTAGGCGGTTGACACAGCCAGCTGGTCTTCCAGCCGGACTGGATGGGCCTCTTGGGTTGCGTCCCCAGGCTTCCTCCTCACTGCCTTCTTCTGGGGCCTCAGAAAGTGTTGGTCAGCTTGTAGCTATTTCCAGAGCTCTGATAAATAAGCATTTGGCTTCCTATCAACCTTAATTCAATCCACTCCAGCCCCCAAAAGGCCTGACCACATCTATGTCCTGCTCACCTGCATGGGGGCGCTGTTTCACTGTGAGAAAGAGGAACCATGGGACACCATTCACACTCCTTTTTGCTACCAGCGAGTGTCTGCCTCCCCCAGACTCACCACCATCGTGGTGATGTCATTAACACAACAGCCGAAATACAGGGCCAAGATCTCCATGAGGGATCCAAATGAGGCGGAAGGGGCAGATCCTGCATCCCTGCCGTAAGTATTCATCATCAGGGCCCTGGGTATTGGGATTGAACATGGCCTGGCACATGCCCAACTCCTGCAGGATTTGCACTAAGTCTGCAAAGGACTGCCATTTGCTCACAGTGCCTGGCACGTCTTCCACATCTAGCCCAGACTGGACAGATGGCTGCCATGACCCACTCCAACAGAGAATGCGATCCCTGCCCCCGTCCATGCCACTGGCTATTGTACAGCTATTGGTGTAGAGAGGGGTGAGTAGTGATGGAAGCTAACTTTTCCATCTCATTGTCAGTGCACATGATGCTATCCACCCCTAAGTCCCAAAGGCGTAAGAGCCACGCAGCTAAGGGCTCCCTGGGTCACTAGCAAAACTGATTTGTGAGATCAGCCAGTTCAATCCATGCATAGGACAGATAGATTGTGTGTTACACCATGTGGGTGGGGCCAGCTGAGTGTCCCCCAGGCGCCAGGGGCTGCTATGACTTCATTTTCTGTAACGCTACTGGGCAGGCCATCAGATAACTCGGTTCCTTGCCGCTGTCCTCCTCCAGCTGGTCCGATGTGATGGGGGAGGGGGATCGTTGCTGCTCTGCTGTTTGGAGGTCTTCCTCCAGGCACAGACCTAGGCCTCCAGGGCTTCCTTTCTTCCTTGAAGTTCACATAACTTTGCTGCATCGCAAAGCACAGTCTCCATCTCAGCTTGCAAAGCTGAAAGAAACACCCAGCCCACAGTCCCTGTGGCTGCCTGGGCGCTTGGCTTGTATAAGGTCTCCCCTACCACCTGCAGGGCCTTCTCTACTGTGTTGGGTGTGCCACTAACATCAGGCCAATTCCGGGGTGGGGCCCATGCTGCCAAGAGACTTGCCACTAGATACCATATCCCCATGACCAGCCACCCTTCCAGGTTCTCCCTCCCAGGGGCCAATGGCTCCTCCATACCGTACTGTGATGAATCCTGCCAGCAGCGCCAATTGTGCTGCAGCATTTCAAGGCTGGGCAGGTTCGCTCAGGATTCAGGCAGATGGAAGAAAATTGACAGAGCTGTGGGAATACCTGACAGGCCTTTATTCATGGGTAGGGCGATGCATGAACACAACCGCATGTCATGATGTGGGAAGTCCCATCTCTCTTATGTGCTAAATGCACACAAAGATGACAGAGTGCCAAGAGAGCATATAACAAAGTATGATTCTGTGTATGTGGGCGCATTCTCAAGCCTACAGGAACACTACTTCTCAGGCCCACTCTCAAGGCTATACGATATTGTCTATCGGCCTGGTGAGGGAGACTGACTGACTCCATTTTCCCTACACTTGAGCATCCGTATAACCAGTGGTTTGAACTCTGCACCTGATAGATTGCTTATCTCCATTTCATTTAGCTTTTTTTCTGGAGTTTTGATCTGTTCTTTCATTTGGGCCATGTTTCTTTGTCTCCTCATTTTGGCAACCTCCCTGTGTTTGTTTCTATGTGTTAGGTAGAGCTGCTTTGCCTCCATGTCTTGGTAGCGTGGCCTAATGCAGTAGGTGTCCTGTAGGGTCCAGTGGCATAGACTTTCCTATCACCCAAGCTGGGTACTTTAGGTACGCCCTTTGTGTGGGCTGAGTACAGCTGCCTCTTATAGCTGAATATTGGTTGCTGTTGGAAAATCAATGGGAGGGATTACCCAGGCCAGTCAGCTGCAACCATTGGCTGTGACCACTGACCACAAGCTCCATCCTCCATGGAGGATCAGCTGTCAAGGGGCAGCAAGGTGGTGCTCCGATATGATCTGTAGGTGTCCACTGGGTGCGCTGGCCCTGGGGTTTCCTGGATGGTGCAGACCAAGGTCAGCCCCCATCTCTGTGTTGCCTGGGGCACCCTGTCTGAGCTGTAAAGCAATCTGAGATGGCTGCTACTTGTGCTGGGCTTAGAGATTCCAAGGTGAAGCCAAGCTGTGACTCTAATCTGGCTGCCAGGAAGGCTCAGGGAAGCCAGCTGTTGCTTGTTTGATAGGATTTAGAAGCCAAGACCAGCCATTCTTATGGAAAAGCAGCTTGGTTGGTCCTGTAAGCTAGGTGAGGCAGAACCTTTGTAGATCTCCAAAGTGGGTCGTGCAGTGTTAGCTAGGTTGACCACCAGCCTACCGACTCTGGGGGGCAGGGAGGTGTGGTGAGTTTAGCAAAGGGACAATGACCTCTGCTCTCCTTGATGCCAGACACTTCAGTTCCTCCCTGTATACCACTGGTCCTTTCAAGCTGCTACCCCAGTGCTAGAGCTCCAAGGGAGTGAGTCTGAGTAGGTGAGATTGCGTGTGGGTTCTTTAAGAGGAACTGCTTGAGGCTCCAGAATTGTCTTCCACCAACCCAATCCCCTCTGAAATTTGCAGCCAGAAGTGGTGGGGATTTATCTTCTTAGCACTGAAACCCTGGGCTGGGGAGCTTGGTGTGGGGCTGGGATTCCTTGCTCCTGAGATATCATTCCTGAATTTTTATCCACCACTGGGTGTGGGACTAGCCCGTTCCACATCTGTGCCCCTTCTACCAGTCTGGATGAATTGGTTTCTTTAATTCCTTAGTTATCAGACATCCATTCAACTCAGTTTTTGATGCTTCTGAGTGATGGTTGTTCTATATTTTAGTTGTAATTTTGATGTGGTCGTGTGAAGAAGTGAGCCATGTCTGCCTATGCCACGATCTTGACAGGAAATCAGCTTCGGGAGTTTTCACCAAATAAACCATCATCAAAGGCGATTATAAAAGTATAAGCAGACAAATGCCAGAGCTGATACTTCTACTTGTTAGATTTATCAGGACGACTGTTGAAATATGGACTTAAAGATGATTAAAACTTGGTTCCAGATTTAAAGGAACTTAGATTGTAATATGGGAAACAGTTTGTAAAGTAAAACACAGCATGAGAACTGTAACTATAAAAGCTTCTATAAAATTGGATGGGAGTAAGAATATAGAGGAACAGGGTATTAACTATCAGGATAGAGGAGGTAGATAGTTAAGACTTTTCGAGCTGGTGTCTGATTGAATCCATCTGTCAAACTGAAGTTTGACGTGAAAAGAGATGATTAAATGTTAATTTAGAAAGATCACTCTTTGGTCAGGGTGTTGGACCGGAGAGGGTCAAGACAGGTAGGAAGACTGAGTAGGAATCTGTTGCCGTAACCCACTCTGTACGTTGCTATCTTAAAATTGGAATTCTCATTTTGACCAAAATTCCCTCTCATTGGATCTCTTTCCTCTTTCCTCATTTAGTTCGTTTTCATCATTATTAAGGCCTGTAATCCCATGTCTCATTTTTACTCTTCCCCTTTAAAAAAAACTCTCAAGTCAGCACTCTCAACCGCTTCCATCCTTCTGACTCATCAATCTGCATTCCCAAGTGAATGTTTTCTGTTTCTGCTCTCAAAGTCCAGCCATTGTTAGGGAAAATTGCACAACCTTGTAGATGGATGCTACTACCTACTAATGCATGATTGCCTACTTACACTGAACCTTTATAACTCCCTAGAAATGCTTTCACTTCTTCTAATCCACTCCTTTTCATACTCTTTGTAGAGCCTTCTGCAGAACTTTGTCACTTTCCTTAACATGCCCACCTTATTCTCATATACCATTGTTCTTAGCCATTGGTCCTTTTTCTTTGCAGAGGAATGATAAATCATCAAGCTTCAGCCATACTCCCTTATTTCCACCTCTTATCTTTCTCGACACCGTTCTCCACATTATTGCCAAATCTTTCAAAGAAAGAGGTATCCCAGGTGTTCTCTTCTGAATCAAGATACTGCGCTTTTAATTTTGGCCGCACATTGTCATCACCTGGAAAGTTTAAGCAACCACTGATGCTTAGACTCCACCCCCAGAGCATGGACTGAACGTTAGACGTTCCCCCAGGGGACGCTAAGTGTGCGGCAAGGTTGAGAATGAACCTGCCATCCTCTGAGAGTTTGCTCCACCAGTCTCTAATCGTTGCTTACAGATGGATTCCACTTCTCTACTGGATTACCGGTAGTCCCTCAAGGGCAGTGGTCATTTATTTTTCATTTTTATAAATGTAATGGTTTACATTCCTAGCAACTTTAGAGGATTCTGAAATATATTTTTTAAATGAATAAGATACATCTTTCAAATCAAGACATGTACTGTTCATTTGTAACTCCTCCTCTCCAACCTAAGTTTCCAATTACAGATTTAATATTAACAGTGCTGAGCCGATTGTAGTTTGTTTTACTGAAAGTTGCTTTTCTCTTTTAGTTTCCTATAATGGTAAATTGAATTATATACACCAAGCCACCTAAGCTAGAAATCTGAGTCCCCTTTGATGATTTCTTCTTATTTTCCAAGTCTGATTGATCAAGTCCTGGGAGTTTTTTTCTTTGAACTCTTTCTTATCTTCTCTTTTTTTCTTTTAAACTGAGGTATAATTGACATATGCCATTATATTAGTTTCAAGTGTACAACATAATGAGTCACTATTTGTATACATTGTCAAATTAACACTATAATTGTAAGCCTAGTTAACATCTATCACCTTATATAGTTACAAAAATTATTTTTTCTTATGAAGAGAACTTTTAAGATTTACTCTCTTAGAAACTTTCAAATGTACAATATAGTATTATTTACTGCAGTCACAATGCTATACATTACATTCTCGTGACTTTTTAAAGTAAATGGACATTTGTACTTATGACCCCCTTCACCCATTCCTTGTGTCCTACATCCCACTTGCACCTCTGGCAACCACCAAGCAGTTCTCTGTGTCTATTCGGTTTGCTTTTTTGTTTTTTGTTTTGTTTTTAGATTACACATATAAATGAGATCGTACATTGTTTGTCTTTCTCTGCTGACTTATTTCCCTTAGGATAGTGCTTTCAAGGTCCATGTTGGCTATCTATCTGTGTTCTGGGGGGAAAAATGTCTATTAAGATTTCTGCTCATTTTTAAAATTTGGATTTTTTACTTTTGCTGTTCAGTTGTGTGAGTTATATATATAAAGGGGGACCCAAAAAAGAAAATCAAAATTATCTTCTGGAGGGTGGATCCCTTGTAGTACAGGCTTTCCCCACTAGGTGAGTGTTCTAGGAACCCATCTGTATCTGTGTACTAGCTGGTGTTGTTGTGAGAGGCTGAGTTTGGATTCGATGAATTTTTTTTTTTGAAGACTCAACACATTTTCCTATTTCATGATGGGTGGTTTACAAGTGCACCTACCCACGCTACACTGAGTGATCAGCAGTTTTTGACCAAAAATGGCAGGACTTTTGTACTCCACCCTCCCTATTTACCCAATCTCACCTCAAGTGTCCTTCTTTTGTTTCCCTGGATGAAAAAATTCCTTGAAGGGAAATGTTTTGCTGAGGTGGCAGAGGTGAAACAAAAAACAGCAGAAGCACTAGAAAACATCAAAACTGACAAGTTCAAAAACTGTTTTGAGCTGTGGGAAAAACATCTTGATAGGTATATTGCATTAAATGGAGAGTACTTTGAAGGTGACTGAAGTTTAAACATGTAAGAATAAATACACTTTTTTTATAACTTTCAGTTGTTTTGGGTGCCCCCGGTATATATTTATTTTTCTCTTATCATATTTATGACTTGCAAATACATTCTCACATTTAATAGATTAACTTTTCATTTTGTTGAAGGTTTCCTCTGCGGTGCAGAAACTTTTTAGTTTGATATAGTTCCACTTGTTTATTTCTGTTTTTTGTTGCTTTTATTTTTGGTGTCAGATTTAAAAAAATCATCACCAAGATTTATGTAAAGCATTGACCACCTATGTGGTAAAACTTCATAGGAGTTTTATGGTTTGGGGTTTTTCATTCAAGCCCTTAATTCATTTTGAGTTAATGTTTGTTTATGGTATAAAATAGTGGTCTAGATTCATTCATTAGCATGTGGCTGTGCAATGATCTCAACACCATTTATTGGAGAGACTGTCCCTTCCCTGTTGTATATTCTTGGCTCCTTTGTCATAAGTCAATTGACCACATATCCATGGATTTTTTTCTGGACTCTCAATTCTGTTCCATTGATTTATGTATCTCTTTTTATTCCTAAACCATACTATATTACTATGGCTTTTTAATATAATTTAAAATCAGAGCATGTGATGCCTCCAGCTTTGTTCTTCCTTCTTTAGATTGTTTTGGTTATTTGGGGTCTTGTGTGGCTTCATACAAATTTTAGAGTTGTTTGTTCTATTTCTATGAAAAAGACCATTGGAATTTTGATAGGGATTACATTAATCTGTGTGTTGCTTTAGATAGTATGGACATTTTTTTTTAGATTTTATTTATTTATTATTAGAGAGAGGGGAAGGGAGGGAGACAGAGAGAGAGAGAGAAACAGCTAATGTATGGTTGCCTCTCACATGACCCTCACTGGGGACCTGGCCTGCAACCCAGGCATGTGCCCTGACTGGGAATCAAACCGGGACCCTCTGGTCCCCAGCCCGCGCTCAATCCACTGAGCTACACCTGCCAGGGCTTAGTATGGACATTTTAACAATACTAATTCTTTTAATCCATGAGGATGGAATGTCTTTATATTTATTAGTGTCGAGTTTAGTTTCTTTCATTGGTGTTTCATAGTTTTCATTATACAGTATTTCTCCTCCTTGGTTAAATTTATTCGTAGGTATTTTACTCATCTTGCTGTAATTTTAAATGGGATTGTTTTCTTAATTCCTCTTTCTAATAGTTTGTTATCAGAGTATAGAAATGCAATAGATTTCTTACATTAATTCTATATCCTGAAACTTTACTTAATTTTGAAATTAGTTTTAACTTTCTTTTTGGTGGTGTCTTTAAAGTATTTTATATATATTATATTATCTGAAAAGTGAGTTTTATTTTTTCCTTTCCAATTTGGATTTTTAAAATCTCTTTCTCCTGCTTAATTTATGTGGCTAGGACTTTCAATATCGTATTACATAAAAGCGGCAGGAGTGAACATCCTTGCTTTGTTCCTGATCTTAGAGGAAATTCTTACAGATTTTTACCATTGAGTATGATGTCCTTTCTGGGCTTGCTGTATATGGCTTTTATTCTATTGAGGTACATTTCCTCGATAACCACTTTGTTGAGAGTTATTATCATAAATGGGTGTTGAATTTTGTCAAATGCTTTTCCTGCATATATTGAGAGGATCATATGATTTTTGTATTTTATTTTATTAGTATAATATATCCTGTTGATTGATTTGTGGATGTTGAAAAATTCTTTCATCTCTGCAATAAATCTCACTTGCTCATGGTTTATTATCCTTTTAATGTGTTGTTGAATTGAGTTTGCTAATAATCTGTTGAGGATCTTTGTATCTATGTTCATTAGGAATATAGGTCTGTAATTTTTTTTTCTTATTGCATCCTTCCCTGATTTTCGTATTAGGGTAATGCTGGCCATATAAAATGAGTTTGAAAGTAGTTCCTCTTTTATTTTTTCTGTGGAAGAGTTTGAGAAGGATTGGTATTAATTCCTTTTCAAATGTTTGGTAGAATTCACCAGTGAAGACATTTGGTCCTGGACTTTTGTTTGCTGGGAGTTTTTTTTTTTTAATTTAATTTACTGGGGTGACATTGGTTCATAAAACCATACAGGTTTCAAGTGTACAACACAATAAAACATCATTTTCACACTGCATTGTATGTCCATGGCCCAAATCAAAGTCTCTTTCCATCCTAATTTATCCCCCCTTTGCCCACTTCCACCTACCCACCCCCTTTTCCTCTGGCTATTACCACACTGTCGTCTTTGTCTATATGTTTATATGCATATACATTATATGTTTATATATATATTTATGCTTCTTTGCTTAATCCCTTCATCTTATTTCATCCTTCCTTCCAACCCCCCACCCCTCTGACCACTGTCAGTCTATTCCATGTACCACGCCTCTGTTTCTATTTTGCTTGTCGGTTTATTTTGATCATTAGATTCCATATATGAGATCATATGGTATTTGTCTTTCTCTGACTGGCTTATTTCACTTAGCATAATGATCTCCAGGCCCATCCATGCTATCATAAAGGTAAGATTTTCTTCTTTTTTATGGCTGAGTATCATTCCATTGTGTAAATGTATCACAGCTTTTCATCCACTCATCTACTGATGGGCACTTGGACTGTTTCCAGATTTTGGCTATTGTAAATAACGCTGCAATGAGCATAGGGGTGCATATATTCTTTTGAATTAATATTTTGTGTTTCTTCAGATATATCCCCAGATGTGGGACTGCTGAGTAAAAAGGCAGATCCGTTTTTAATATTTTGAAGAAACTCCATAGTGCTTTCCACGGTGGCCGCACTAATCTGCATTCCCATCAATAGCACATGAGGTTTCCCTTTTCTTACATCCTCACCAGCACTTGTTTTTGATTTATTGATGGTGGCATTTCTGACAGGCATGAGGTGATAATATCTCATTGTGGTTTTAATTTGCATCTCTCTGATGATTAGTGATGTTGAGCATTTTTTTCATATGTCTATTGTACACCTGTGTGAAGTGTCAGTTCAAGTCCTTTGCCCATTTTAAAAAATCTTTTTAAATAAAAAAAAAGATTTTATTTATTTACTTTTATAGAGAGGGGAAGAGAGGGAGAAAGAGAGGGAGAAAAACATCAATATGTGGTTGCCTTTAGAGGGCCCCCTACTAGGAACCTGGCCTGCAACCCAGGCATGTGCCCTGACTGGAAATTGAACTGGCGACCCTTTGGTTCGCAGGCTGGCACTCAATCCACTGAGCCACACCAGTCAGCCTTTGCCCATTTTTTAATTGTGTTGTTTGTCTTCTTGGTGTTGAGTTGTATAAATTCTTTATATATTTTGGAAATTAACCCCTTATCAGATGTATCATTGGCAAATATGTTCGCCCTTTCAGTGGGTTCCCTTTTCATTTGGTTGGTGGTTTCTTTTGCTGTGCAAAAGCTTTTTAGTTTGATATAGTCCCATTTGTTTATTTTTTCCTTTGTTTTGCCTTGTTGGGAAGTTTTTGTTTTTTTTTTTAAGATTTTATTTATTTGTTTTTAGACAGAGGGGAAGGGAGGGAGAAAGAGAGGGATAGAAACAGCAATGTGTGGTTGCCTCTCACTGGGGACCCGGCCTGCAACCCAGGCATGTGCCCCAACTGGGAATCGAACTGGGACCACTTGGTTCCCAGCCCACGCTCAATCCACTGAGCTACACCAGCCAGGCCTTGTTGGGAAGTTTTTGATTACTGATTCAGTCTCCTCACTAGTAATCTATGTGTTCAAATTTTCTACTTCTTTATGATTCAGCCTTGGTAGTTTGTATGATTCTAGGAATTTATCCATTTCTTCCAGGTTGTTCAATTTGTTGGTGTGTAATTATTCATAGTAGTCTGTTTCGGTCCTTTGTATCTCTGTGGTATTAGGTTTAACATTCTTTTTCATTTCTGATTTTATTTTGAGTCTTTTCTTTTTTCTTGGTGAGCATAGCTACTGGTTTGCCATTTTTGTTTATCTTTCCAAAGGTCCAGAACTTAGTTTCATTAATCTTTTCTTTTTGGTCTCTTTTTACTTATTTTTGCTTTGATCTTTGTTATTTCTTTTCTTCTTCTAAATTGGACTTTGTTTGTGTGTTTTTTTCCTAGTTCGTAGAGGAGTAAACTTAGAGTGTTTATTTCAATTTTTTTTGTTTCTTGAGGTAGGCATTTATTGCTATGAACTTTCTTCTTACAACAAGAAAGAAAGTTTTGCTGCATCCCATAAATTTGGTGTGTTGTAGTTCCATTTTATTTGTGTCAAGGTATTTAAAAATATTTCTCCTTTGATTTCTTCTTTGATCTATTGGTTGTTCAGTAGCATGTTTAATCTCCAAATATTTGTGAATTTTCCAGTTTTCTTCTTGTACTTGATATCTAGTGTTACACCATTGTGGTTGGAAAAATGCTTCATATGATTTCAGCCTTCTTAAATTTATAAAGACTTATTTTGTAGCCTAATATACTATCTGTACTTGAGAATATTCCAGTTACATTTGAGAAGAAAGTATATTCTGTTCCTTTTAGATAGAATGTTCTGTATATATCACCCTGGCCTAGTGGCTCAGTTGGTTACAGCACTTTGGTCCCATACACCAAAGGCGGTAGGTTTGATTCCTGGTCAGGGCACGTACCTAGGTTGTGGGTTTGATGCCTGGTCAGGCTGTGTACAGGAGGCAACCAATCTATGTTTCACTCTCACATTTATGTTTCTCTGTCTCTCTCTTAAATGGATAAATATGTCATTGGGTAAGGATTTAAAAAATAATAATAAAAAAGAATATTCTGTATATATATATTAAGTTCATCTTGTTTAATATGTCATTTAGAGCTGATGCTTCCTTACTGATTGTCTGGATGATCTATCCATTTATTTAAGTAGGGTATTAAAGTCCCCCACTATTATTTTATTGCTGTTTATTTATCCATTTACACATATTAATATTTGCTTTATATATTTAGATACCACTATATTGGGTACATAAATATTTACAAATATTATATTTTGTTGGAATGATTCCTTATCATTATGTAATATACTTCTTTGTCTCTCATTATAGTGTTTGTTTTAAAGACTATTTAGTCTAATATAAGTATAGCTATCCCAACTTTTTTTTTTGTTTCCATTTGTTTGCTTGGAATATCACTCTTCATCCCTTTATTTTCAGTCTTTGTGTGTCTGTACATCTGACCTGAGTCTCTTGCAGGCAGCAAATAGAAGGGTCTTGTTTTTTAAAATCCATTCAGCCACTCTGTCTTTTTATTGGAGAATTTAGTGCATTTACACTTAAAGTAATTATTAATAGATATGTGCTTATTGACATTTTAGTCATTGTTTTCTGGCTGTTTTGTAGTTTCTGTGTTTCTTCTCTTGCTCTCTTTGTGGTTTGCATGCTTGCATTTCTTTCACTTTATCTTTTGTGTATCTACTATAGGATTTTGCTTTATGGTTATTATGAGGTTTATGTCCAATGATGTATGTTTATAACAGCCTATTTAAAGTTTATAACAACTTAAGTTTGATTGCATTCTAAAGCTCTATATCAACTCTGACCCTGTTTTATGTTTTTGATGTCACATTTTACAACTATTTATCTTGTGTATCCTTTAACTGTTAATTGTTGTAGTTATAGTTGTTTTTACTACCTTTGTTTTTTAACCTTTATATTAGCTTTATAAGAGATTAATTCATTACCTTTACTATACATTTACTTTTTCAATCAGATTTATTCTTTCATATGTTTTCCTGTTACTAATTAGCACCCTTTCTTTTTACCTTAAAGAAGTCTTTTTAACAATTCATGTAAGGCTGGTTTAGTGTTGATGAACTCCTTTAATTGTTTGTGTGGAAAACAATTTATCTCTTTTTCAATTCTGAATGACAGTTTTGTGAGGTATAGTATACTTGGTTGGAAATTTGTATTTCCCAGCATTTTGAATATATCATGCCAATCCCTTCTGGCCTGCAAAGCTTCTGCTTAAAAATTTGTTGATAAGCTCACTGGGGTTTTCTTATAACAAGTTTCATTTCTCTTGCTGTTTTTAGGATTCTCTCCTTGTCTTTAATTTTAGATATTTTGATTATCATGTGCCTTCATGTGGGACTCTCTGGGTTCTTCATTTCAGAACTCTTTGGGCTTCCTGGACCTGGATGTCTGTTTCCTTCTCCAAATTAGGGAAGTTTTTAGCCATTATTTTTCAAATAATTTTTCTGAGGTTTTATCTTGTTCTTTTGTTTGGAACATATTCCTCTGTTTCTTCATTTTCTATGACTCTGTGTTCGCTTGTATGCTTTTGATGAAATGATCACCTCTCCCACTCTTGAAGAGTTGTCCTGGCAGAGCAGAAGCATCTTGCTGTTCAGCCCTGCTCTAACTCTTTGTTGTCTCTCAAACTTTTGTGATTGTCCTAGCAATGTATTTTACTTTTAATAGCTTTTAGTAGTTGAAGTTATGCCAAGACCTGTTAGTGTCCCAAGGGGAATGATTTCAATAAGCATCTAGATTGAAACTGATTGGAACCCAGACACTCAAGTAGCATTAAAAAAAATCACACACACACACACACACACACACACACACAGAGTCCTGTGGGACTGCAAGCATAAGTCCCCTCTGGCCACCAGAGCCAGGTAATCTGGAGGTGTCCCGTGGGTGGTAGTCACAAAAATAGGGGCTCTAGACAAGGACATAAGCTCTTTTCTCAGTTACTGGTGAGCTGTAGTGAGGCAGAGGGAAAACGCAAAGACAGTGTTCATTGGCCTGTTCCCTGAGAATAGCTCCTATGGCCCCCAGTGCCTGCCAATCCTGAAGCCTTCCCCTCAGACTGAAGCTTCAGGACAAGCATAGAAGCCTCTCTCATAGAAATATTGGGGGTGTATTTCAATCCGTTGTCTTTGCAGTGCCCTGGTGATAGAAGCCTGCCAAAAACCTTCTCTCAGATTGTTATAGTCCCATGGAATTCAGGATACAAGACTCCTTGGCCACCAGAACCAGGTGGTCAAGGGGTGTCCTCTGGGTGGCAGTGCAAAAACTAGGGCACCGGACATAAAAATCAGAGCACTAGACATGCATAAGTGTTCCCTCCAGGAAATACAGGTGCTCTAGAGCGTGGCAGAGGGAGAGCACAAAGATAGTGTTTGCTCTTTGAGGTCTGTGGAAAGGATTACAGTCAGCCCTCAGATTTGTGTTTCATCATAAGCCTGCCTCAGGCTGCACCTATGGGCTCTTTCACAGAGAGATGAAGCTTCTGAGCCTCTTTTTTCTTGTTATGCCCTGCGGGTGATAGCTGTTTAAGAACTCTTTTTCCATTGATTATATAGTCCTGTGGAACCCATGAGCATAAGCCCCACTGGCCACCAGAGCCAGGCTATGTAGAGGTGTCTTCTGGCACTAATAGCAAAAATTGGGGCACCAGATAAGGGTATGAACTGTTTACTCTGAGAAGCTGGAGTGAAGCGAAGGAGAGCACAAAGATGGCTTCCATTAGCCTCTGTTCCCTGAAAGCACTTCCTTGGGCTTCTACATATATGTCAAACCAGAACCCAGAAAACCCTCTAGTCAAAGCTCCTGGACCAGCAAATAGGTCTACTCACAGAAAGAACAGGAATGTGCTTTAGTCTGTTGTCTGTGTTGCCAGGAACTGTCTCTGTGATTGTTATAGTCCCATGGGACCCAGGAATGTGAGCCCCCTGTGGTTGTCAGAGCTAGGCAATCAAGGCAGCATTTCCTGGGTGGTAGCTACACAAATCAGGGTATGAGAGATGTTTAAAAACTCCCTTCTGGTAAATACTGTGCTCTGCAGTTCAGCAGAGGGACAGCACGAAGATGGTGCCTGCTGGCTGTAGCAAGGCAAAAGGGCGGCACTAAAGGGTGCCATCTAGGTAAAGATGGCAGTAGTTGGAAAAAGAAAAAAAATGTGCATATTGGCTAGAGTGAGGCTGAGGGAGAGCCCAAAGGTGGCATCCACTGGCTAGAACGAGGCAGAGGGGGAGCATTAGATGGGATCCACAGGAAAAGAAGAAGAAAAGATGGTACCTTCAGGCTAAGACCAGGCAGAAGGAGAACATGAAATGGTGCCTACCAGTCTCTGTCCCTGGAGAGCATTCTGGCAGTCTCTTAGTTGTGTGTGTTAAATTAGATGCCTACCCTTGAGCCCAATGCTTTAATATAAGCAGGTCAGCCTCTTTCACTTAAAGTCAGAGCACTATTGGCTGCCTCTAATCTGGGCCCTGGGGTGGGTAAATCCAAGCCAGAGAGCCCTTTAAGAGCCATTTCTCAGATCACTATAGTCTTGTGGGTATTGAGGATGTGAGCCCTGTTGGTTTTCAAAGCCCAGATGTTTTGAGGGCTTACCTCTCAACTACAGTTCTTAAAAGCTGGGGTGTCTGATGTGGAGTTCAATCTTTGCTTCTCAGGGTTTGCGTTTCCTCTAGATCGTGGGTTGTTTCACTGGAGGTAGGGTTTCTGGTAAGATTGTGGCCCAGATTCTCCTGCCCCATTCAATGTGGTTTTCTTTTTATATGATGTATAGTTGTTTCTCAGCCAGCCATGTTTTTTTCAAGAGGAAATTGCTCCATATGTAGCTGTAGACTTGCTATGTCCATAGGAGGAGAAATGCCACCTAAGCATTTCCTTGTGTTTTTTGTAAGCTCAAGATGCATTAAAATACATATTTTGCACCCAGCACAACTAGGTGTTTGTAGTGGAAGAGTTTTCATGATATATCGTCTGATTGCAATAGTTAGGGATTGATTGTGTGTCACCTCAAGTAACAGAAACCTGAGTACAATGACCTACCCAAGTTGGAATTTATTTTCTCACTTACTATTAAGTTCAGAGGTAAGCAGCTTTACGTGTCTCTACTTTCCTATTCTTAGCATGTAGCTTTCATTCTCATATCTTAAGCTGTTTCCTGTACTTCTAGGCATCACATATATTTTTACAGCAGAAAAAGCTGAAAGGTAAAGGAAAAAGATTATTTGCCACCTGAGTCCTCCTTCCTTCCTTCCTTTTCATAAGTCCCACTGAGCAACTTTTATTTATATCTCATTGGCCAGAACTGGGTCATTTGGTTCCTTGTAGATGCAACAGAGTTTGGTAAATGTATTTTGTCCTGTTAAAAAACACTCATATTGCCCTGGCTGGTGTAGCTCAGTGGATTGAGCGTGGGCTGGGAACCAAAGGGTCCCGGTTCGATTCCCAGTTGGGGCACATACCCAGTGAGGGCCATGTGAGAGGCAACCATACGTTGCTGTTTCTCTCTCTCTCTTTCTCCCTCCCTCCCCCTCTCTCTAAAAATAAATAAATAAAATCTTAAAAAAAGAACCACTCATACTTTTCAACAAGGCACTTCGTCATCCTGAACAAAACAAGTGTACTGTTAGCAAGGAAGAAGGGAGAATAGTTATAAAACAAGTAATTATCAATCTTTGCCATGCAGGAACTGAAAGTCTCCTGTGTTCTTTCTACTACGCTGCAACTTCCTTTCGTTTTTTAGGCTGATAAACAGGGCTGAAAACATAACTTGCGGGGCTCAGAGCAAAATGAGTGTATTGAGCCCCTTGTTGAAGAAGCGGGAGAAAAGTGCCATGGAAAGGTACTGGAATAAAAAAACCTTTTCCTTACTTTTGTGTTCTTTCAAATTTTTTAGTATTTTTTATTTGCTACTTAATGTCATTTTAAGCAAAAAAATTAAAAATTTAAGTGATCAGCCTGAATGTTACCATATATCTTCCTATTTTGCAATGCTGGTTTTAAAATGCAAATATAAGAGCATTTAACATGTATGCATAATCATTGAAATTACATAATTTACATTTCATAGTGTGCACTCGTATCTGTATTTTGTTCTTACTAAAATAGTGAAAATGCTGCACAAGTCTAACTCAAGTTTTAAAATTTCATTTTTTGGTATATGTACATTCTACTAATTTTCTCTACCTTTGGCTTACTGCTGAGCAATGAAGGCTGAAAGGAAGAGGAACTGTGGTTCGTCCTTTCCTTCTGTCATCGTTTTCAGGGTAAGTGTTGGCAGCTTCCATACCACTTACCTCGTGATCTCATTGGTGCGCCGGAGCTCCTGTGTGTGGGGCATTGTGAACACTCTGTGAGCGGGCCACCAAGGCCTGGCGGCCAGCACACACGCCTGAAAGTGCAGCTGTAGAAAGATCTCCAAGATATATTAATAAAAAATGTACCGTGCACAACAGTGTGTGAGTCCTTTTGTATAAATAGAAGAGGAATGTGTTTGCTATGTGTATATAAGTACATTGAATATGCATAACTCTTTACAGAAAAAGAATTTTTAGAAACTATAGTGTTCTCTGAGGAAAAAGTTCAGTGGAGTGAGGCAAGGGAAGGGTTGGAGGTTTTCACTTTTCCTTTTGTATCCTTTTTTACTGCTTGGATTTTCAATCCGTATTCAAACATCAGACATGAACGAAGCTGAAAGCAACCAGCAACCCACATACAACCACCCAGAAGTAGCCAGTGTTAACATTTGGTGGGGATCTCTCTTCTGTGTAAATACAGATGAAGAATGAGTAAGAAAGAGACACAGACGTGAAGAGAAAAATCAGAGAAAGAGAAGGTTATAAAAGGTGCTAAATTAAATTTACCTAAATTTAACAAAAACAGAAAACTGGAGTGAAAGATGGATAGTTAAACCTCATGTAATTTCTTCTCCACAAGAGGTATCAGAGCCTAAGAGATCCCTCTTGGAGTTATTAGATGAGGTTTTTTGCCCTCCTTTTTTAAACTGCCTGTTTCAATCTTAGACATTGTTTATTAACTTCTTATATTAAAGATGAGATAATGACGCATTTTCACCTTTCTTTTTCTTCCTATGAACTTATATTGCTTTTATCATTTTTACTATTTAAAATGAAAATATTTTCAGTGGGGAGTTAAACAGAGAGTCAGCATTAACGCCCAGTATTAGTGGATAATGTAGGAAAACAAACACTCTCATACACTTTGGGGGGAAATATACAATAATAAACACATTTGGAGTGGGAATTTGCATATTTATAAACATTCTAAATATACGTTTTTCAGCCCAGCGGTTCTGCTGGTGCAAGATAATTATACAAAGATATTTTTGCAATGTTAATTTTAATACTAAAAAGCTGAAAATAAGTGTTAATCAGTAAGGAAGTGGTTTTATGTCATATAGTACATTTATAATGTAGAATACTATATAATTATTAAAAGAATTATGGAGACAAATATGTGCTAAAATGGAAAAAATCTCTAAATTATATTAAAAGAAATAAAGCAAGTCATATAACATATGCACAGTATGATTCTACTTACTTATTCTAAAAGCATACATATGTATACATATTCCTACACCCACATTGGTACAGAATGGCACACACAGAGGAGACAGAGAGAGGAAAGGGGCTGGGGGGATGAGAAGGAACTTACACAGTATCCTTAAAAACTGCTTTTGCGTTTTACAAAAGGAATGTATACATTGTACAGTATAAAAGAGAGAGGGAGGGAAAAAAGAAAAAACAACTTCACTGTCTTCTCAAATATTTATTATGCTAGAGTGAGGAATTTAATTTATTTTGTCTAGTATGTTTAAGGATTAATATAATGATTAAATCTGCATTGCATTTCAAATAAAAAAAGACAAATCAGCTTTTGACACAATTTACATTGCTTGCTGTAGATGTTGGCCAACAAGCTGAAAATTTCCCTCACCTCAAAATGACATAATTTCTTTCCTATTATGCTTAGAATTTTGGAATAATTTAGTTCACCACACCCTTTGGTCCTGAGTAAAAGTGCAAGGTTCCTGGCAATATTATTCTCTTTCAAAGTGTTGCTAAAAATATCTATCCCTTTATACCCACATTTTCACTGGGAGTACTGAATCCACTATAAAATAAAGCTTGATTGCCGTGGGGATCTCGTCCCAGCCGAAACCCGTGGGTGACTGTAACCAACTGCGTGTATACATCTCACACTGAGACACGCCAGGGGGGAAGAAATCCGGCGGCCACGGGTCTCCTCCACCATCGCCCATCTTGGGGAGAAAGACCTCGTGGGTTGCTTAGCCGGGGGTTTTATTAGAGGCATTAAGACACATTTACAATGGATTGATTATTCATGGGATTAAGCAGAACAGGTAGGATTACTCATAGCAAGGCATTGGGATGTTGATTCAGATCTGGTGGCAGACGCGACCAGGTTAAAGCAATATTCAGGGATCAGCAAGCCAGAATTTTTTTAAGATACACCTTTGCCAAATTCCTATTAGAGAATTCCCATTCCACAGACATGATCCACACTTGCTCACACAGGAATCACACGGAGCTGTGCTCAAAACGTGTAAATTCTCAGGACTGCGTGTTTACACACGTGTGGAAATCACTGCCACACTTGATTATAATTTTATTTTATATTTCAGTCATTAGGTTAGCCTACATTGTTGTAATTTAGGTTAATGTAACATACTAGCAATAAGCTTTCTATACTGAAAGGTACATGTCAGCTATTCACAGATGCTTTGAAGTATGGAGATAAGGAAACAAATCGCCGAATGAAGTAGCATGAGTTTAAACCCTTAAGGGTCCACTTATGTGTTACCTACCAATTAGATCAACAATCAAATACCTATTTTGAACAAGCCCTATAGTAAAATTGATGGAGGACATCAAGCTTTATAAGACTATTGGAGACTTCTGGTCAAGAAGGTGGTGCAGGCAGACATGGTTCACCTCTTCACACAAACACATCAAAATTACAGTTAAAATATAGAACAACCACCACTCAGAACCATGAGAAATTGAGTTGAATGGAAGTCTGACAACTATGGAATTAAAGCAACCACATCCATCCAGACTGGTAGGAGGGGCGCAGATGTAGAAGGGGCTGGTCCTTCACCCATGTGTGGTAGATAAAAATTCAAGAGGTATACCTCGGGAGTGAGGAGTCCCAATCCCACACCAGTCTCCCCAGCCCAGGGTGCCAGTGCCAGGAAGATAAGTCTCCACAACTTCTGACTGCAAAAGCCATCAAGAATTGAGTTGGTGGAAGAAACTGCTGGAGCCCCAAGCAGTTCCTCTTAAAGAACCCATACACAGACTCACCTACTTAGTCGGACTCACTCCCTCTGGGCTCCAACACCCGGATAGCAACTTGAAAGGCACTAATGGTATACAGGGAGAAATTGAAGTGTCTGACATCAAGGTGAGTAAAGGCCATTGTCCTTTTCTAAACCCGCTCCTGATAGAGCCACCTGGGTAGCTGGTGCTATATCTGAGATTCCATCAACCTGGCTAACAGTGTTTGACATTCTGTGAATATCCCCAGAGACTCTGCTCCACCCAATTTATGGGCCCACCCAAGCTGCCTTTCCATATGAATGGCTGGTCTTGGCTCGTGCTTCCTGATTAGCTACACTTAGAAGCAGCAAGAGAAAAGGAGATAGTTACCTACGAAAGAGTTCCCATAATACTATCAGCTGATTAGTCAAAAGAAACCTTATAGGCAAGAAGGGGCTGGAAAGAAGTATTTAAATTCATGAAAGGCAAAGACCTACATCTGTGATTACTCTATCCAGCAAACTATCATTTAGAATGGAAGGGCAGATAAAGTGCTTCCCAGATAAGGTCAAGTTAAAGGAGATCATCATCACCAAACCCTTATTATATGAAATGTTAAAAAGACTTATCTATGAAAAAGAAGAAGATCAAAACTAAGGACAGTAAAATGACAACAAACTCACAAGTATCAACAACTGAACCTAAAAAACAAAAACAAAAATGGACTGAGCAAACAACTAGAACAGGAACAGAATCACAGAAATGGAGATCACATGGAGGGTTATTAGCAGAGGAGGGGAGAGGGAAGAGAATGGGGGAAAAAGGTTCAGGGACTAAGAAGCATAAATGGTAGGTACAAAGTTGACAGGGGGAGAGTTAAGAATAGTATAGGAAATGGAGAAGCCAAAAAACTTACACGTACCATCCATGGACATGAGCTAAGCAGGGGTCGGGGCGGGGAGGGAATGGTGCTGGGAGGGAGGTGCAGTGTGAAGGGGAATAAAGAGAAAAAAATGGGACAACTGTAATAGCATAATCAATAAAATATATTAAAAAAATTAAAATTCTGTATAAGTGCCTAGCCTGCTATGTGCTAAAGACTTATTTTAAACAAATAAATGTGCGAGATAAGGTACATGGAAGCATTTAGTACAATGCCTGACACAGACAATACTCAAGTTGAGTTTCCATTTTAATTTTAAACATTTACATAAGACACTGCTCTTTCACTTAATAGAATGTTATTAGGTTTTAGGAAAAGTATGTATTTTACATCTTTGGGTTGGCTACAGTCATTCCACTAGATGTCAGGCTAACCTAAAATATTAATTGCTATAAAATTAAAGTACTTTGTGATTCCAGTGCTCAGTTGAGTTGTTAGATGATTTCCATATTTCTAATTTAACAGGAATAATTTTTTTAGATACTTTGAGATTAAGATTGTGGGTGCTTCATGATTGTATATTGAATACTGAGGATGTAATTCTCTTGTGCTGTAAAAGATAATAGAGACTTTGGGTTCTTTATCAAAGAATGGAACTCTATCAGTAATAAATTACTTGTGAAATATAATAATAAGATAATAATAGCTGCTAATATTTATTTAGCACTAACCGCATGCTAGACACTTTATTAAATGCTTAAATATTTGATCTGATTTAATCTCAATAAGTTAGGACAGTAACTAAAAATATCTCAATTAATAAAATGATCCTGAGTTTAATGAAGGTAAGTAGGTATTACTGAAAAAATTAAAAGAAATACTATAACATATAATTATTTATTTATAAAATTAAATTAAAGATATTTTAATAATGGGGAACCTGTCAACATTCACTGCCACTTGGAACTCCAGATCTTGTTTATGTGACGGCTAATAAATGATGTTTTTTAGTAGAAGAGGTTAGGATGGTGGTGGAAGGAGCATAGACTTGGGTTTAGGCAGACCTTGGTTTGCATCTCAGTGTCTCCTTTTACTTACTTCAGTCCAATTACGGGCAAGTTACTTCGTATCTGTGCGCCTCAGCTCCCTTACTAGTTAAGTGGAGATGTAGTAAGATACCTGCCTTACAGTGTTAAAGTGAAGGTTAAGTAGGCAATATATGGAAAGTGCCTACTGCAGTGACTGGCATGTAATAAGTTATAGTTCAGTAAATCATTGTTTTTATTATTTTTGTTAGAAATGTCTCGATCTAAGAATAACAGATATTAATTTTGTAGATACTATGGGTAAAAAAAAAACAACCCTTGTATTTTGATCATGGTAGGTGACTATGCAAAACAACAATGTCAAGTTCATAGCTCAATGACTTAAAATTTCTCTATAGACAGTTTATACACAAAGGTTAATTATTTGACTTTCCAAATTTTGGAGAATATTTTCACTTAGGAGCTAAGAATTAAGACCATATATTTTGTACTTAATCAACATTTTTCCAGTATCTTTTGTACTTGGATATGATAAAGGAAGTAGAAAGAGATGAGATTCACTCTTCTTTCTGTGTTTATTACTACTAACCATTTATTAATACCAATACTAATCACTTCTTGCTTAGATCCCTTTAATAGCCTCCAAAACCATCTATTTCACTCTCCTTTCAAACACAAGTTTGAAAGATGAATACTCCTAGGAGTACAGCTCAGACCATTTCATGACTTGCTCAAGCACTTGCAGTTTCCGTTGCCTACCGAAGTAAGTGTAAACTAGTCTTGGTTAGAGTCATGTTGCAGACTATCCCCTTTTTAGTATTGTATGCGCTTGTGTACATCCAGAGCTGGATCAAGATTGTGGGCACACAAACTAATGTCCCTCAAAGAAGTATATATTTAAAAAATATTTATAAATTTATTTGCTGAGAGATGTAAGCAGAACAATGCAAATATGAAATTCAGTGTATGAAATTCAATAATGTTCCTATTTATAAGCAAATAAATTAGAATAAGTAATTTTTTAAATTCAGAGTGAATTTTTTATACTTTGAGAAATTTTTAAAATTCAGAAAAATAGAATATTATGAAAATACTCTCATTCCTCTGATATAGAATTAAGCGTTGTTAATTTTTTTTTAAAGATTTTATTTACTTATTTTAGAGAGAGGGGAAGGGAGGGAGACAGAGAGGGAGAGAAACAGCAGTGTATGGTTGCCTCTCACATGGCCCTCACTGGGGACCTGGTCCGCAACCCAGGCATGTGCCCTGACTGGGAATCAAACCGGGACCCTCTGGTTCCCAGCCCGCGCTCAATCCACTGAGCTAAACCAGCCAGGGCAAGCGTTGTTAATTTTTATCATATCTTGATTTTTTTAAAAGGCCTGAAACATTACTGGTTTACGTGGAAACCAGCATGCTCCCTGTGTCATTCTTCTTCCTTCCCCCTCTGAAGCTTCCTCCATGAAGAGTTTAATGTGTGTCCTGCTCAATTTTTTTTTTAAAGATTTTATTTTTATTTATTTTTAGAGAGAAGGGAAGGGAGGGAGAAAGAGAGGGAGAGAAACAGCAATGTATGGTTGCCTCTCACATGGCCCTCACGGGGACCTGGCCCGCAACCCAGGCATGTGCCCTGACTGGGAATCGAACCGGGACCGCTTGGTTCCCAGCCCGCGCTCAATCCACTGAGCT